>JAULBW010066476.1:0-42978 GCA_032358265.1 Vaucheria bursata
TGGTAAATATTTTACTACTGGTGCAGCCAGTTATCCTGATATTAATCAATGCTACTAGTATTGTAAAATAGAATAGCATCTTATACAAAAAAATTCAACCAAAATTAATTTAATAACATTACTACTAGTAAAAAAAATAAATCTGGTGGTGATACACTGCTGAATGTTAATAATACCTTTCAATTTATTATAAGACAACTCCAAATGAGTAAGGTATGAAAGCTTCCCAAGTTCTTGTGGTATTATACCTAAAAAAAGTAAGCAAGCTGGAATAAATGGAAAAAATTGCAAAAAAATTTTTATTTACAAACACCACGTTTATAGAATACAAAAAGTTAGTGAATATTTTATATTTATAAATGTGTAGATCATTTACTTATAATGAGTTAAAGCTTGTATGAAGAAACAAATATAAAATATTATATAAATCTATTTTGATACCACATTTAATATCAAATCGAGGGTACTCAGTTTTCACAAAGTTAACCTACCTTTATTAGCTTTAATTTGATGGATGAAAATTATAGAGATCACGTAAGCTTATTACTGACTTCATATTGCTATAGAGGTGGTAAAAAGACTAATAACAGTAATCATCAAATTCAAAAAATTGAAATCATTATATTTTTCAAATGTAATATGTATCAAATCTATATCAATCCATAGACTGAATGTCTTGTTCTGAAAATATCACTATAATGTAGGTCAAAAAATGCTATAGACATTGCCAAGTGAATAATTCAGATATATTCATGCAAGGAGTTAATCTTTCTAGAATACATGCATATATAACTCTCTTAACATTGGAGGCTGAACAGAAGAATACTTGGAATTTTCAATAATGTTTCAACTTAATCAATATACTCATAATGTCTATAAAAAATACATAATCAATAACTAATATTTCAACATTTATTGATTGATCCTTCTTGCACCTTCTTGCACCTTCTTGCATATTAGAGCGAAAATTCATTAAAGCACTTCAGAAAATAAAGTATTTTCCAGCTTTATAGAAACGGTCAAAAGCTTATGGATAACAAAAAGGAATCTATTTATTTTATGAATTTTGAAGAAATACTACACTACTTAAGTCACCAGTTTTACATACTATGTGTATACATAAACATTAAAATCAATGTACCTATCAAATTATTACTAGATAAATGAATAGACGTAATCCTGCCATTAGCCTCCTTGAACTCAGAAGTACAGCTATTGAGTTGCCAACTTAATCTGTCTCTATTTTTTCTCCAAAGTGCTCCTTGAGTACTTTTATACAATTTTTCCATTATATCCACATAGCTGATTTGTTCCTCTCTCTGTTAAAAAATTATTTCAAAATAATAAACATATGATTCAATACAAAGAATTCATCATTCAAATTCAATATTTCGCATTTTTGCATATAAGGAGTAAAGCAAACACCATATCCATTAACATTTAGTAGAAGCAAATAATTATTTCGGAATTAAGTACTTCAAAGAAAAAATATGTATAAGAATGAATCAAAGAGGTAAGTGAAGCATAATTGACATTGAAATACAAAATATGGTAACGATAGCCTTTACTATGAAAATAATAAATATGCGTAAAAAATAAGTTAAAAAGATATTAATTCTCATGTATTTCAAGTTGGACTTTACTTTTTTGAATCAATAGATGCTGCATGTTTATACACATAAGCTAATGTTAATGATATCATATAAACAAAAGAAATCTATTTTCGACAGAGTTACCAACTTCAGGGAGTTGGCATTGCAAAAAATTCAAAAATTATCACACAACAAATTGAAAACTTAGATTCAGATCAAGTGTATGAAAGCTACAATAAACTAGAGTAATGACAAGTCAGATATCTCTCAGACATTGACTTAGAACTGGTCTCAAGTAGATCTTAAATATTATATTAACCTATAAGAGAGAGGTAACCAAAGTGTATATCACTTGCTGAACAAAGCAGTGGTCTAATTGAAGAGTTAAGGACAATTTACTGCATTCACCTAAAATACTCGATCTTTACTATATTAAAATCACAAACATGTAAAAAGGGCAATACTATAAAGTCAATAATGACTACAATATTTGATGATATTTCAAAATTGTGAAAAATGTCCAAGTTCATGAAATAAATTTGCATCAAATTTATTATCCAGGAATATATCTCAGCTAAGATAATTCTACTACTGCTGTACTATTTTTCCTAGAAACTCTACAAAATAATAATTTAGCATACCTTGCTATTGGCCGATGTAATCTTTGCTAACTCTATCTGCAAAATGAAAAAGAGGATATTATAGTATATATTGTGAAAAATAATATCAAGTCCATAAGATAAATTAGTATCTAATTGATGATTGAATATATCTCAGTAAGACAATTCTTTTACCGTACTATTTTCCCTAGTCTAGGAAATAACATCGTAGCATACCTCACTGTTCTCTAGCCGAAACTTTTTAAACTCTTTCTGTACACGTTGAAACTCTTGTTCAAGCTGAAAGAGATAAAATAAAAATGCATTGAAAGGTAGCTGAAGAATTTTGGAGACAAATATTTTAAATTTCAACGATTCTCGGCTAAATTAATCAGTACAAAATATTACTTGAGTGGAAATGGAATCTGCAGAAAATACATATATGGATACATACAACAAAGATTTGATTCATGCTAAATATATTCTCATTGCATTCAGTGCTTTAAAGGCTGAACATTTCTAAGGAAATGAATATTTTCATTCATCAATAATTTATGTCATATTAATAGCTATAAATATTTATTTCATTTTCATGTTGCTCTATTTTCAATGCAGGCAAATAATACTAATAAAAATAACAAAACTGTATTCTATGTATCAAACTAAATATAAGCATATATTAGCACATTGAAACAATACTAAGCTATGAAAATAAGGCATATTAAACTTCTACTAAGGAAATATATGCCTAGTAATGAATAAAATATCACCTTTTTTTATGCAATTAAAAGTGAAGGTACATCAAGTTACCAGTAGAAGAAGTAGAACAGCGGCAGCTATATCAAATTAATCCTCGAAACGTATACATATGAAATTCAGCGAAAATATAACTTATTGGATACACATATATATATATATATATACCTTTTCTTTCTCCAACTTCAGCCTGTCACGTTCAGTTTGCAGGAGTTTATTATCGCGATCACGCTAAGAAAAAGAAATTATTTTATTTTGTGGCAAATATTTAAAATTAGAGTTGCTATTAAAACCGTTCATGAAATATCAAACTTATCAATTTCTTACTAGAGATATTACATTGATTGAAGAAGAAGCAATAATAAATATAAATGATTCCTCCTTAAAACAAAATAAATGCAAAGTGAGAGCAAAAAAAAAATGTAAGGCCATGACAACTTATTTTTTTAATAGTAAAAAGTCCAGTACTAAAACTCAGTCAGAGAGACGATTAATTTTTAATTTTTCTATACTCTTGAATTTTATGGCTTGAAAAAAGCCAAACTGGAACAAAAAAAGAAGTTATCCAGGCCTCAAAGCACTTTTTTAGCAGAAATTAAAATGAAGAGTTTATGACTCAATATATGTACATATATATCACCTGTTCTTTCTCCAACTTCAGCTCTTCATGTTCAGCTTGCAGGAGTTCATTAATGCGATCACGCTGAGAGAAGGAAATTATTTTATTTAGTGGCAAATATCTAAAAATTAAAGTTACTGTTAGGTTGATAAAAAGAATATCAATTATATAATTTCGAAGTAAATATAATGCATTGACCAAAAAGAAGCAGTAATGAATATAAATATGAAGTCTATAAATAAAATGAAAAAAGATATGAGAGAGAAAACACTAGTGTAAAGCCACAACAACTTATTCCTTTGGTAGTAAAGAGTCAAGTCCTAAGAGTAAGTTAGTCGGTCCATTAATTTTTGAATTACATCATAATTCTGAATTTCAAGACCTGAAAAATAAAACCAATGTTGGACAAATAAAAGAAGTTGTCCTGGCCAAAATACACAGCACTAAAGACACAATGTACATTTGCAATTATTCCTATTGGCTAACACATGGTGAGTCATTGTAATGGCAAATATCAAAGTGTATATTCAGCAGTCCAGTATATAAAAATATCTTCTTTCAGAATAATAAATAGTATAATGCTAATGCTACAAATATTGTAGGATTATTAGATTATTTAATGAAATGACGTATAAATGTATAGTAATCTGAAATCAGATATACTTCATGCAAAATATTTATTTCAGCATTACATTCAATGAACAATCAACTACTACACTTCAAAATATTGAGTAATTCATGTGGATAAATTATAAACATGTATGCACAATCCATTTACTCATTTCGCATTTAAACATGGGAAAAATGTAATCGTATTTTAAAAATGAATTCAGAAAATGTTTATCTAGGGCACTTTTGAAGTAATACCAGATTTCCTGCACTTGCTACAGAATATAATTCTATTCAATTCATCTAAAAAAATTTGTAGGAAAAACTTTTTGCAAACCGTTCTTGGGGGCCCATCTGGAACTGGTGCACCCCGAAATAAAACATGTTTTTAACTGTAATTCAGAATAAAATGAACTGTACTATAAAAATTTGCTACTTTTAATATGGATTCACATATTATCCATTAACTTCACTATGTGTATGCATTCAAAACCTAGAGACTCTGAATTTTTATTCTATGTTAACAGCATTGAAGAGTTTGAGTGACCTTTTGAACAAATTAGCCAAAATTAATTGAATTTATTGTATTTTACATGCACAAACATATTGATCATCAAATATTTACACAATTCATTGAAAACTGGTCATTTACATATTATGTAATGTACCCGACAAATACATATATGCATCCATACGTACGACTCATAAAAAATGCTCAGTATAGGAACAAATATCTATCCATCTATAATACATTTGCATTTCATGACTTAAAGATGTGCAAAAAAAAGCATTATGAAGGTATATATGCATGCATACATGGGCATAATCTAGTTCTAAGAGTCTAAAAGTATAGTAAATAATGTACATTTAGCAAGAAAGGTACTGCTTAGCTTGGAATTTACAGATATTTTTTATCAGCGAGTGCTATTGATAATTTCATGCATGGTAATATAGACTTTAAATAATTATGTCACCTGTATCAAAGAATAACAGAAAAAATGTGGCTAGTTTACATAGGTATTTGAACTGATAGTCTTAGGCTTATTATTATAAAAAAAGGTTTTTCGAACAGAAAGAATCTAAGTATCACATTAGGACTTTATTTTGGAATAGTACACCTCAGACACTGATGCATACTTGAAAGAATAAACATGTATTTCAGCATAAAAATGCAAGTTAAAGTATATATATGTACCCCTGAACATTCTAAGAATTTATTGCATATACATACTAAATTAAGTAAAAAATGAATTCGAATAATTCAAATACAGATATTTTAGTATCCAAGCTATTCAAAATATTCTGCTATTTAACTGAATACGTAAAAAAATAAAAAATTTTATGATTTTTGAAATTACCTCTTCTTGGCTTTGAATATTTGCTCTTAAATTTTCAATCTCTCGTTGAAGCAGCTGTCAAGAAAATATAAATAGATATACTGCTTCAAACTTTGCAAAAAAAATTAAAAAAAGCAAAGGAAAAGCCATTTAAATAAAATGAATGTTTAAGCATTTGTATACAAATAAGCATTTCCAGTGATGTCATTTATTTCTCATTTATAGAAAATTACTTTTTCATTTTACAACAATGACATATTGCTCAATTTAATCTTATTAAACAAACATTGTTCAAAATTTATATTTCTCATACTACAGAATTGAATATATGTTCGATCAAAGAAAAACAGTAATAACTAATAAACATTAACATTTTATCTAAAGAATACTTAAAGGCTACAAAAAAACATGAATAATTAAAAATAAAGATTAACGAGTAGTAGTGCTTAATGGCACCACAAGTAACTCTGGTATCAGCAGATCCACCAATGAAAAAAATAAAATTCAAATATACAATAGGAGGTAATTAACATATATTATTTCAATCTCAATAATCGAGGTCAAGTTTGGAGAGAGTTCATAATTGCATTTTTAATTACTTTATTTCTTACTTGGAGTGTGGGTGATTTATTATCTTGGGCATCTCTTGCCTGACATGAAAAAAAAGTTAGGATGCTTTACAGTCTAAGTAGTTTAAAGTTTAAGGAAGTGTCAGCAACAAAAATGATACACATTCATTGAATCTTCAGGGCAATATACGATTAAGCAGTTTCTAAGAGTAGAATGTTAGTTCCAAATCAGTTGAAAAATGAATTGAGGCAATTTAAAAAAAAATGAACTACTGCATCAATCATAAAGTACTTTTAATAACCATCAATGTCTTAAGTAAAGAAACAATAATATTGCTGTTTCAGTAACAAAAGCCACTACATTTATCGCATAAGATTCAACATAGAGGTTATATTGAAGATAAGAGTTGTCAATCTAAATTCATTCTGGTAGAACAAGGTAAAAATTCAAAATAAAATTAATTCTAACATTCAATTAAATGTGCATATGTACTTTCAAGTAAATTTCATCTATTTATTTATTAAAAATCCACTATCCAGAATATCAGCAAAAATTCAATTTACTTATCCATTTGAAGTCATTGGTGGAAAAAATTATTTCTCTCAAGAAAGAAAATTGAGACCCCTTATATAATACATAACACTATGGAAATAAAAAATGTGCTTAAGATATATATATATTTAATTGTGCACTTGCTATGGTTAAAATTTAATTTATCAGCCAATGTGATGTGACCAAAATGTTCAAGTTAAAATTTGACAAATGGCTAATGAAAAAATTTTTCCATTTGATAAATATACCATAAAACTTATACTGATGCTATAAAATATTGCCACATAAATTTATGTTAAAATATTTATGTTACCTGCATTAATAGGTACTGGAAAAAATCGGTATTAAATTGTTCAAACATCAAGTATATCTTTACACAAAAAAGGCTTGATGATACGCACATGATACATTTTTAAATGAAAATGCGCAATTTTATGCGTAACGCCTGAGAGTTAAACATTATCTTAAATTCAAATTATCTTTTCACCTGTATTAATGAGTATCGGAACAACTCTGTATCATTCACATAGATATAAGGGGTTTGTTCAAAGTTTTTACGGTGCGCCACTTGCCTATTTGCACTAGATATTCCATCTAAAATATTTTTTCCTGGCACAAATATATTCTGGACATGAAAAAATAAAGCATTATAGTACTGGGCTCGAATATGCATATTTGCTATTATTTTTCTGCTCAAGAAAAATGTATATGGGATAAGTTAATAGCTATAAGCAGTCATGATAGATATATTTATAGCATGTCAATAACCTATGAAAATAAAAAAAATTTATTTCGTGTAAACGCACTAATATCCTTTGATAACCTAGTCTAAAAATTCATAAAGTAAAAATTATCTATATTAAACATCTAAAAAAAAGATCTTAATGTTGTTATTATATAGAATAACAGCGAATTATTACAATGAAAATGATCCATATGATATGCATTATAAAATAACAGATTTTGTGTGGAATTTTACAGTAGTTCTGTAAGAATTACCATCCCTCCAAAAAAGGCCTTGAATCATATTGCAATACAATGAATATTTTAACGTACTGACAGTTTTGCTCTAATATATTCATGGAAACAACGTTTTTGAATATAGAAGAAACGATAAGTATTGACCAGATATAGAGAATAGTAATAAAGCAGAAAATTTTTAAATACTTTTCTTAGTATTCAATGGGAAAAGTAACTTAGAATGCAATTTCCTTGGCTCACATGAAAATGTTATCGTGAGTGCATCTGATAACAATTGGATGAAATAAAGAGTACAATGAATTGATATTTGGTAAAAATCATGAATTATATTTCGAAAATTGTAACGGTCCCGATAAATATCATATACAGTTTTCAAGCACGAATAATGTCATTCACTACGTCGGATAACATGCACCTGGTCTAAATTCAGGTGCAATAATTCAAGGAGTTTGAGGTTCAAGGATTTTGGCATCGATATAATGGGCAATAGAACAGAGTACTAAGAAAAATGTTTGCCAAACACTAATTATACCTGTAAGATACAATCAGTATAGATTCCGTTTTTGCCACTACCAGTCTCATATGCTATAGCTCTAGGAGCGCACGCGTAACCGACTAATACTCCAATTTCTAGCTCGTGGCGTAGTACAACTGAGCCAAGAATTTGGTTATTATATCTATTTAAATCTCGTGTAACTGGATCTGTCGTCGAGCGACAGGCATCGAGAATAATGACGATTGAACGAGTTCCTCTATGGCCCACGGCAATATTGCAGACACTGCCAATGATACCGCGGTCTACTGATAGACAATTACGGTCTATTTCGTTATGCATAATTTCTGTTTTATCATTAAACTGTCGCGCAACTAAATAATGTTCGTCTCTATATATGAGACCATGTCCTGCGTAATAAATGAGGACCTCACGATGTTGATCTTTCTCTAACCGGTCTTTCAAATTTGAAATTTTTACATTGATTTGATCGATATTGAGATTTGTTGCCAAAATCACTTCATAGTCACACTCATTAAATTTACGTGACATCTCCCTCACATCATTCACTACACTTTTAAGTGGACGCAGACAGTCGTACTCCGAATTGCCGATTAAAAGTGCGATACCACGGTGAGCTGTGGCCATTTAAGTAGTAGATATTATTTTGCTGGACTAAATCTGAAGCAAATCAGAATCGCTTTAATACCAAAACTCTGCATGCGTTTACAAAATCAATTTTGAACACATCTTACAATCGTAGTGAATAATAATCTGTGTGACACGTGGCAATATATATTTAATTCCAAATCGAGACAGAATCTACATGAAAAAATTTACATTTTAAATCACAAAAGTAGAAAAACAATTGTAATCGGAAAAAATGGTTCAGATCACTAATCAGAATGATAGAAATCATTAATCAGAGTACTATTTAGCATATGGTAATTAAAGTGAAAATGGTCTTATATATTGTAGCATAATGTAAAAGGCAAAATCTCTATCGCGAAAAATATATTCATGAATAGATGTTTGAATAATAAAAAATGAAAAGATTTAGTTTCATAAGAAACATTTTCCTTTCAAAAAGTCCATTACAGCATTGCATCCCAACCCTGGAATCAAATTCATTAGGTCATTAAATACTTTTTGTACTAAATTATACATTAAAGTGAAAAAATTACATCTAAACTAGTTATTTTAAATGATTAGCCATAATTAAAAAAATTACTTTTGCATTAAATTGTCCATCTATCTCTTCACCAGTCCTGTCTGCATCAGCATAACCAGCCAGCAATAGTTTATCACAGTTAGCTGAAATTTGGTAAGTAAATGCAGCAATATTGCTCTTGAAATGACAAAATAACCTGTTGACAGCTATTAGAAACATGAAATACAACAAAGCGCAAGAAACTGTGACAACAGCATTATGTAAATATAGGTGTCAAGATGCAGAGGCTAGAGATAAGGACACAAGAGAACAACACAAAAGAGTAACAGCCTGGAACAGGTATATTATTCTTAACCTGTGTTGCGAGAAGTGAGATCACTTCTCAAATGCAACACTAAACTAGAAACTGAAGCATCATGTTCTCAAAAAGAGAACATTCTTTTTGAGAACATATTTCAAACTGTCAGAATATCCGCAACTACAAAGATAAGGGATTAACCGTATTACAGGTTAATTCCTGACAATAGGCACATCCAGAATTTTCATATTCAAGAAGAAAGCTCTGTGGCAAACTTGCAATGTAAGGATGTTCCTTCAAGCTAACACATAAAATGCTTTCAACCAGGCTTTGATGCAATGCCAGGATGTTCCTTCAAGTTAACACATAAAATACTTTCAACCAGGCTTTGATGCAATGTAATAATTCCAGTATCTAGCACCTGGGTTACATTAAGGCCAGATGAAAGCTTTTCCATATAGTGTAAATATTGTTCACTCCACAATTGGCATTAAGGATGCCAAGAAATTTAAGATACTCAAAAACGACAGAAAAGTTTGTAAAACTAAGTTTAATTATGTTCTACAAAGTTTTAATGTGAGGTTGGAAGTAAGATTATGCAGGTTGTAACTTTTACATTCTCTATAAATTCTCTAGTAAAATGTAAAGCAAATTAGAAGAAAAAGTGCTGCAAAAGTCACCCCAGAAGAAATAAAATAAAGAAATGTTCTAAACTATGCATGCAACTACTGGAAGACAGATACAAAGCCTTTTTACATGTAATATATTAGAGAAAATGGAAAAATCCTTCGTTTAAATTTTAGATATGACTCAAACTCAGCTCATTAGAAGTGACTACTTCTACACACTTGGAGTCAAAATAGAACTATACATGTTAGTCTGCATATCTACTTAACTCCCCTCTCTTAGCCAAACATATCCAGGCTTCATTCTCACTGAGACCACTAATAGCTGCAAATGCACTTCCAGTTGCTGAAACTCTCTGCAATTTCCAGGTGTTTAGGTTGCTACTCAAATCTTTCCACTTAACCAGATATTCATACATTCCATCTGCTGCATCTCAGTAATTGATAAAACATTATATGGTAAAGTTTTTACTTATGAACTTTATATCTAACTTTCTTGAGGTGCTTAACTGAAAAATGATTCCTAGCAACTGTTGCATCTTCTAGTCATTCTAAAACCTATATATTAATATCATCAACTACTACAACTTGATATGGTCTTTTGTAGAATACATTCTACTTCTGTGCTTAACTAGGGTCACAAATGTACACTGCATTACCAAAAAATTTAATTCCTAAACTAAGCAATATTGCTTTGAAAATAATTTCTACTCACTACATTTTTACTTCTTCACACTCAGCTGGTGCAGGAAAGTTTTTTGTAACCAACTATTTTTATTTTTCAACACACTTTTGTGTCTTTTTCTGTGAACTTCCATTCATGTTGATGTTCAACTCATTTACATGCATGAACCAACCTTTTTTAAACATTAATTAAATGGGACTGATTTTGCAGTCCTGCATGCTGTTAGGAATTAATTCCCTTGGGGACTAATTCTGTTTTTATAGCTGTGGTCAGTTTTCATTTATGACATTCCAAGTAAATTGGCTGCACAGATGCCAGCAGTGTTATATATTTTGTTGTGTTAATAAAGTTAGCTCACTTCTATGAACACAGTTAGTGCAATAAATACACATATTTCTGTCACAGTTTCTTATGCTAAGTTGTGTTCCACATTTCTAATACATGCTACCATTTTAATGAACATCTATATTATTGATGACTACAGCCTAAATAGTATGTGCTCTTGCAAGTTTTCTTGTATGCATGGTTGACAGAGCATAAACTATCTGTTCTACTTGTTCATTTATTGTATATGAATATTGCAGTTACACTCCATTACTGCACCCCATTGCATGGCCAATTAGTTCCATTACAGAATTTTAAAAATTCCTTTCTCACTTATTTATTTGCAAAAAACTAAAGTTGGCAAAGATGCTTTATGATCCATGTGAAATCTCCTTTTTCTTCTTGCTTTCTAACATGCATA
This sequence comes from Vaucheria bursata, assembly GCA_032358265.1. Classification (NCBI taxonomy): domain Eukaryota; class Xanthophyceae; order Vaucheriales; family Vaucheriaceae; genus Vaucheria; species Vaucheria bursata. The sequence goes on from JAULBW010066476.1 coordinate 11,634, forward strand.
ACAGTACCAGCCAAACAGAAATGCAGAAAATCACAAGCAACAAGTTTTTCCTAGAGATGTTCTTGGTGCCAAAACCGTGGGATCTACTGCAATTGTGACCCAAGGCACTAAAGCATCTACAGACCCAAGTTTGTGATATCATTTGCTATAACATTGTATCAAATACATGCATCACAATTTAGTGTAACTGAATCAATGTTTTCTATATTACTAGTAGCCAGTACCCCATATTTCAAATCTTTTTGAAAATTCTTTCCATTCCCATATGTGCAATTGTCATGAATTAACTTGTATTATATATTAAATCATTTTCTGCTTATTGCTGCAGGCATTCCTCTTTGGAATATTCTTTAAAATGTCTATACATACTCTCAAAAGTGTCTAGTTATGTTCTCAAACTATGTTGTCACACAATGTTTCTGAATTAAGCAATGTTGTATTAGAGAAGAGTTAGGAATTATCTTTTTAAGGGGTTAACTCTATTTTACAGCTGTGGAATTCTGTTTTATGGCAAGTCATTGCTGGACTTTGGTGACAGGTTAAGATTAAGATTTGTGTGATGCTGTGAAGTATGTTCACTTCTAGCAGCACAATTAATGTCTGTATAAATATACTCTTTGTTTTTAGTTTTTAGTCATATTTAACACATTTGTAACAAAAACCTAACCCCTAACCTTAACCCTAAACCCTAAACCCAACACCCTGACCTCCAAATTACCTAATCCTAACTCCAAACCTGCAGCACACCAAGCTCAGGCATTGAAGAAGCAGCTTTTCCTCAAAGTTCCATTCAATCCCAATGGTCCTAAAGCAAGAGATCTAGCTGCTATGTTTCAATTTGATCGTCTAATTCCCACCCTATCCAACAGAGTAGGTGCTGATAAGATAACTGTATGCTATAAGAAGCCTCCGAATTTGAAAGACCTCATCGTTCCTAGCCGCTTAGGCCATTTGGCTCAAGCTTCAATAACAAAAATGAACTTGACTACAGGAAGGAATGCTGTGCCTATTACGCCAGCAGTACCACCACCTACTGCAGATATAGATCGACTGATACCCATCGACCGTGGAAGATTGAATTTAGCTAGGTTTACTCCTTGGAAACGATCTCCACCTGGGACTTAAGGTAAACCTCCTTCATTCCCATTGTGCGATTACCATCTATATTGCATACTCCGTATACCTTCATGTTATGTTCTACTCATACTGTTCCATACATATCGCTATATATCTGTGTCACATAGGTGGAGAGCCCTGGGCAAGTACCTAATACGTACTGCCCGGGGCCCTAACCCGTTGGGATCCACTTCCCTCTTTAATACCTGACACTCAATTTGGGACCTAAGTAACTATAGTACACTACCTAGTTCTTATACTCGAAATTGTAAACTAGTATAACACCCAGTACACTATCTAGTACTACAGCTGCTACCCGTGACTAGTACACTATCCAGTATACTACCTAGTATCCTAACTTTATTTCGCAACTAGTACTACGACTTCTTATCCTAATCGACTATGACCGACGATGAGAGCCTAAAGAAGGTCCGACTCAGCCACAGTACTATATCGACTACGGACGACCGTATTCGCCCAAGAACGCTCAAAGACAGACAGGACCGCTTCCAGTGCCACAACGCATTGCTAAGATTTTTTTGTATGTTTTTCCGTTAACTAGTGCTGTTACCTATATATTACGTATGTTATCACATATACTGTTACAGTTTCACTCGCTCGTTTATACAAGCACGTGGAAGACTAAGAGACGTCTTATGCTACTGAAGAAGTGTTTGACAGCGCGAAAGCTTACTACATTAATAAAATGCTTTAGCAAAACATCTCTTGTTGTGTTTACTTATTGTTTGCATAGTATCTACGCTATTCTAACCTATTCCCAGACGTCAACTATACGGATTTGGCATCTACCTCTAAAACCCTAAACCCTAATCACCTTCATTTATGATTTCAGCAATGTATATTTATGTAATCTAATTTTAATTACAAATTCCAGATTACTGGGTATAAAGTAAAAAGAACTTTGCGGATACACCAGCATTGGAGAACACCTCTGATGTAAATTAAGTTAAATTATTCATTTTTTCAAACTATGAGGAACCATGCATTTGTGAACATTTTGTCTCAATTACGAGTGGATTTCTGAACTTCATGAATTAGTTTGACAATGATTCTAAGAGTTTTTCTGAGGTTTTGCGAGCAAGATCATTTACTCAAAAATGACTGCCATCTTGATACACGCCTTAAGGAATATAAAATGAAATATGAAACATCAAATCAGTGATTTAAAAGACAAGTTGGAAAATGCATCAAGAATAAATTGCAATTTAAGTTCTGATATGCTAGCCTATTTTTTATTTTATCTAGATAAAATTGAAAATGAGAAGTACACTGCAGTTATAGACAGATCACAAGTATAAGACCTATGCATATGTCATACTATATGGTAATGGTCATATACACTAGAGGACAAATATATATCGGTTTTTTTAAACTAACCTCTGCGGGTGAAAGGTAATAATGCATCCTGGAATTAATGGAGGACCACCTATGATTTCATACAGAAATAAATTGAAAATTCAGTTTCGAGTACTGGGTAGCTTAGATATATAGAAATGAGCAGGGAACACATGATTTATAAATTGCTCTTGCTTACTGCATGCGGCAACTAATTATGCAAAGATCAAGTTGCACTGTAAAAAACCTAACTGCATGAACAATAGATTCGAGTTGCTTTTTTCATTATTGAAAATCGATATTTTCTTTACAAACAGCTATATTGGAACTTTGTACAACAAACTAATAATCATAAACATAAATATTAAATACGTTCACCTGTCAATTGATTACTATGGAGATAAAGCTCCTTCAACTCTGATAATTTCCCTAGTTCAACTGGTATTGCTCCTGTATCGCAAGAAAAGTAATGAAAGTACTAAAAGTCAGTTCTTTCAAACTGGCTTCTGCAAGTGAAAGGTACTATTGCATCCCGTTGATAATATTGGAGGACCACCAACAATTTTGCAAAGAAATATTTGGAAAATCTACTGTATATTGCTGGGTAGCTCAGAAATATAAAAATGAGTGGGGAGTACATGATTTATAAATTATTCTCACTTACTGCATGCAGCAATTAATTATGCAAAGATAAAGTTGTACTGTACAAAATATAAATATATGAATGATAAATTCAAGATGGTTTTTTTAATTATCGAAAACCTATGTTTTCGTTACAAACAGCTATATTGGAACTTTGTACAACAAAACTAATAATCATAAACATAAATATTAAATACGTTCACCTGTCAACTGATTATCACTGAGAGAAAGCTTCTCCAATTTCAATAATTTTCCTAGTTCCTTTGGTACTTTACCTGCATTGCAAGGAAAGTAATAAAAATATTAAAAGTCAGCTCTTTCAAACTACCCCTGCGGGCGAAAGCTAATATTACATTCTGTAGTTACTATCAGAGGACCTCCAACAATTTTACACAGAAGTATTTTGAAAATTCATTTTCTACTACTGGGTAGCATAGAAATATAGAAATGAGCAGGGAGTGTAAAATTTATAAATTGCTCTCGCTTACTGCATGTGGCACTTAATTTTAGAAAGATCAAGTCACGGTGTAAAAGACGTAGTTGTATGAATAGCAGATTCAAGTTACTTTTTTATCATCGAAAATCCAAGTTTTTGCTAACAGCTATATTGCAACTTTGCATAACAAACCAATACTCATGAGCTTGAATATTGAATACATTCACCTTTCAGTTGATTACTATAGAGATAAAGCTCCTTCAATTTTGATATTTTCCCTAGCTCCACCGGTATTGCTCCTGCATCGCAAGAAAAATAATGAAAGCATTAAAGTCAGTTCTTTTAAACTAACCTCTGCGGGTGAGAGATAATATTGCATCCCATTGTAATTATCCAAGGACCACCAACAATTTTACAGGGAAATATTTTGAAAATTTATTGTCTATTACTGGGTAGCTCAGAAATATAAAAATGAGCAGTGAGCATATGATTTATAAATTATTCTCGTTTACTGCATGCAGCAATTAATTATGTAAAGATCAAGTTGCATTATAAAAAACCTAACTATATGAACAATAGATTCAAGTTGATTTTTTTATAATTGAAAATCTATGTTTTCATTACAAACAGCTATATTGCAACTTCGCGTAACAAACCAATAATCATCAACATAAATATTAAATACGTTTACCTGTCAATTGATTACTATAGAGACCAAGCATCTTCAATTCTAATAATTCCCCTAATTCCTTTGGTATTGCTCCTACATTGCAAGAAAAAGTAATAAAAATACATAAAGTCTATTCTTTCAAACTGGCCTCTGCAGGTAAAAGGTGATTTTGCATCCTGTTGTTAGCATCAAAGGACCACCAACAATTTCACACAGAAATATTTTGAAAATTCATTTTCTAGTACTGGGTGGCTTAGAAATATAAAAATGAGCGGGAGTACATTATTTATAAATCATTCTTGCGCAGTGTATGTGGCACTTAATTATGGAAAGACCAAGTCGCGCTGTAAAATACATAGTTATATGGATAGCAGATTCAAGTTCCTTTTTTATTATAGAAAATCTATATTTTCGTTGCCAACAGCTATATTGCAACTTTGTATAACAGACCAATACTCATGAACTTAAATATTAAATACGTTCACCTGTCAATTGATTACTATGAAGCCAAAGCTCCTTCAATTTCGACAGTTTTCCTAATTCTACCCGTATTGCTCCTGCATCGTAAGAAAAGTGATGAAGATATTAAAATTCGGTTCTTTCAGAGTAACCTCTGTGGATGAAACGTAATATTGCATCCCGTTGATATTATCGGAGGACCACCAACAATTTCGCAAAGAAATATTTGGAAAATCGACCGTCTACTGTTGGATAGCTTAGAAATATAAAAATGAGTGAGGAATACATGATTTATAAATTGCTCTTGCTTACTCTATGTGGCAATTAAATATGGAAAGATCAAGTTGTGCTGCAAAAAACCTAACTATGAACAATAGGTTCAAGTTGCTTTTTAATTTTCGAAAATCTATACTTTTGTTAGAAACAGCTGTATTACAACTTTGTACAACAAGCCAATAATTATGAATATAAATATTAAATACGTTCACCTGTCAATTGATTACTATGGAGATAAAGCACCTCCAAATTCGACAATTTTCCTAGTCCCTTTGGTATTTCTCCTGGATTGGAAGAAGAGTATTGGAAATATTAAAAGTCAGCTCTTTCGAATTACCTCTACAGGTGAAAGCTAATATTACATTCCATTGTAACTATTGGAGGACCACCAACAATTTCACACAGAAATATTTTGAAAATTGATTTTCTATTGCTGAGTAGCTTAGTAATATGAAAATGAGCGGGGAGTACATGATTTACAAATTACTCTTGCTCACTGCATGTGGAAATTAATTATGGAAAGATCAAGTTGCGCTGTAAAAAACATATTTATATGAGTAGCAGATTCAAGTTGCTTTTTTTATTATCAAAAATCTATGTTTTCATTACATACAGCTATATTGCCATTTTGTGTAGCAAACCAATAATCATCAACATAAAAATTGAATACGTTCACCTGTCAATTGATTGCTATGGAGCGAAAGCTTCTCTAATCTCAATAATTTTCTAAGTTCTACCGATATCGCACCTGGATTGTAAGAAAAGTATTGAAAATATTAAAAGTCAATTCTTTCAAACTGACCTCTCCAGGTGAAAGCTAATATTGAATCTCAATCTTACTACTGGAGGACCACCAACAATTTCACACAGAAATATTTTGAAAATTGATTCTCTATTACTGGGTAGCTTTCAAATAAAAAAATGAATGGGGAGTGTAAGATTTATAAATTATTTTTACGCAGTGTATATGGCAATCAATTATGGAAAGATAAAGTTACACTGCAAAAAATCTAATTATATGAATAGCAGATTCAAGTTCCTTTCTTCATTATCGAAAATCAATCTTGTAACTTTGTACAACAAACCAATAATCATCAACATAAATACTAAAATACGTTCACCTGTCAATTGATTGCCATGGAGATAAAGCTCCTTCAACTCTGATAATTTCCCTAGCTCAACCGGTATTGCTCCTGCATCGTAAGAAGAGTAATGAAAGTACTAAAATTCGGTTCTTTCAAACTAACCTCTACGGGTGAAAGCTAATATTGCATCTCAATCTTACTACTGGAGGACCACCAACAATTTCACACAGAAATATTTTGAAAATTGATTCTCTATTACTGAGTAGCTTTCAAATAAAAAAATGAATGGGGAGTGTAAGATTTATAAATTATTTTTACGCAGTGTATATGGCAATCAATTATGGAAAGATCAAGTTACACTGCAAAAAATCTAATTATATGAATAGCAGATTCAAGTTCCTTTTTTCATTATCAAAAGTCAATGTTGCAACTTTGTACAACAAACCAATAATCATCAATATAAATATTAAAATATGTTCACCTGTCAATTGATTACCATGGAGATAAAGCTCCTTCAACTCTAATAATTTCCCTAGCTCAACAGGTATTGCTCCTGCATCGTAAGAAGAGTAATGAAAGTACTAAAATTCGGTTCTTTCAAACTAACCTCTACGGGTGAAAGCTAATATTGCATCCTATTGTTACTATTGAAGAACTACCAACAATTTCACAGAAATATTTCAAAAATTTATTTTCTAGCACTGAGTAGCTTACAAATATAAAAACGAATGGGGAGTACATGATATACAAATCATTCTTGCACAGTGTATGCGGCACTTAGTTATGGAAAGATCAAGTCGCGCTGTAAAATACGTAGTTATATGAACCGCAGATTCAAGTTCCTTTTTTTATTATCAAGAAACTATACTTTCGTTAGAAACAGCAAAATTACAACTTTGTATAACAAACCAATAATCATCAACATAAATATTAAATACGTTCACCTGTCAATTGATTACTATGGAGATAAAGCTCCTTCAACTCTGATAATTTCCCTAGCTCAGGTGGTATTGCTCCTGCATCGCAAGAAAAGTAATGAAACTATTAAGAGTAAGTTCTTTCAAACTAACCTCTGCGGATGAAAAGTAATATTGCATTCCATTGTTATTATCGAAGTACCACCAACAATTTTACACAGAAATATTTTGAAAATTGATCCTCTATTATTGGGTAGCTTACAAACATAAAAATGAGCGGGGAGTACATGATTTATAAATTGCTCGTGCTCACTGCATTTGGCAATTAATTATGGAAAGATCAAATTGCACTGTAAAAAATCTAACTATATGAACAATAGATTCATGTTGATTTTTTAATCAACAAAAATCTATGCTTTCCTTACAAACAGCTGTATCGCAACTTTGTACAACAGACCAATAATCATAAACATAAATATTAAATACGTTCACCTGTAAATTGATTACTATAGAGATAAAGCCACTTCAGTCTTGATAATTTCCCTAGCTCAACTGGTATTGCTCCTGCATTGCAAGAAAAGTAATTAAAGTACTAAAAGTTGGTTCTTTCAACCTAACCTCTGTAGGTGAAAAGTAATGTTGCATCCTATTATTACTATCAAAGGACCACCAACAATTTCACACAGAAATATTTCGAAAATTTATTTTCTAGTACTGGGAAGCTTAGATATATAGAAATGAGTGGGGAGTACATGATTTATAAATCATTCTTGCAGTGTATGCGGCACTTAGTTATGGAAAGATCAAGTCGCGCTGTAAAATACGTAGTTATATGAACCGCAGATTCAAGTTCCTTTTTTTATTATCAAGAAACTATGCTTTTGTTACAAACAGCTGTATTGCAACTTTGTACAACAAGCCAATAATCATGAATATAAATATTAAATACGTTCACCTGTCAATTGATTACTATGGAGATAAAGCTCCTTCAACTCTGATAATTCCCCTAGTTCCTTTGGTATTTCTCCTACATTGCAAGAAAAGTAATGAAACTATTAAGAGTAAGTTCTTTCAAACTAACCTCTACGGATGAAAAGTAATATTGCATTCCATTGTTATTATCGAAGTACCACCAACAATTTTACACAGAAATATTTTGAAAATTGATCCTCTATTATTGGGTAACTTTCAAATAAAAAAATGAATGGGGAGTGCAAGATTTATAAATTGTTCGCGCTTACTGTACATGGCAATTAATTATGGAAAGATCAAGTTGCACTGCAAAAAATCTAATTATATTGATAGCAGATTCAAGTTCCTTTTTTTATCATCAAAAATCTATTTTTTTGTTACAAACAGCTGTATTGCCATCTCATGTAACAAACCAGTAATCATGAATATAAATATTAAATACGTTTACCTGTCAATAGATTACTATGAAGATAAAGCTCCTTCAACTCTGATAATTTCCTTAGCTCAGGTGGTATTGCTCCTGTATCGTAAGAAAAGTAATGAAAGTACTAAAATTCGATTCTTTCAAACTAACCTCTGCGGATAAAAAGTAATGTTGCATTCCATTATTATTATCGAAGGACCACCAGTAATTTCACACAGAAATATTTTGAAAATTCATTCTCTATTACTGAGTAGCTTACAAACATAAAAATGAGTGGGGAGTACATGATTTATAAATTGTTCGTGCTTACTGTACATGGTAATTAATTATGGAAAGATCAAGTTGCACTGCAAAAAATCTAATTATATTAATAGCAGATTCAAGTTACTTTTTTATTATCAAAAATCTATTTTTTTGTTACAAACAGCTATATTGCCATTTCATGTAACAAACCAATAATCATGAATTTAAATATTAAATACGTTTACCTGTCAATTGATTACTGTAGAGATAAAGATGCTCCAAATTTGATAATTCCCCTAGTTCCTTTGGTATTTCTCCTACATTGCAAGAAAAGTAATGAGAGCATCATGGACAAAAAAATGCAACCTACACTCTTTTTCACAGCCAAGTAGATCTCTATGCAACATGAAAATAATCTGATTGTATTAGAGATGTAAATCAGATACAATAAATAACACAAAAAATAATAAGTAAAAGTAAGACATATTTTTGACATGAAAATTTTTAATAAAATTTTCATTGAACTCATATAAAGTATGAAAATATATTTATTGCCATACTGCAATATTTGAACCTCTGTTTGAACCTCTGTTTGAGCAGTTAGACTCTTTTCTATTGGTGTCACCAGTTATCCAGCTATTAAACAATGCTACCGGTATTGGCCAATGAAAATAATTGATATTGTAAAATAGAATAGCCTTTTATATAAAAAATTCAAATAAATTTGTTTAATAAAACTGCTGCTAGTGAAAAAATGACGAAATCTGGAGCAGATACACAGTAAAATGTTAGAATTACCTTTTAATTTATTAGAGCTTAAGTCCAAGTGAGCAAGATATGAAAGCCTCCCAAGTTCTTGTGGTATTATGCCTGAAAAATTAAGCAAGCTGCGATAAATGGAAAAATGTGCAAAAAATGTTTGTATTTACAAACATCATATGTATAGATCATTTGCTTATAATGAGTTAAAACTTGTATGAAGAAACAAATATAAAATATTACATAAATGTATTTAGATATTAAACACAATGAATATCAAATCCAAGGTACTCACTTTTCATAAATTCAATCTACCAATATTAATTTGATTGATGATAATTAACAAGATCATATAAGCTTTTTATTAACTTCATATTCCTTTAGAGGTGGTAAAAACACCATTTATGATAATTATCAAATTGAAAAAATTTAAATCATTATATTTTTCAACTGTAATATTTATCAAATCAATATCAATCCGTGGACCGAATGTCTTACTCTGAAAATATCATTAATGTAGATCAAAAAATGCTATATCATCAAGTGAATAATCCAGATATATCCATGTAAGAAGTAAATTTTTTAGAATACATATATATATTACTATCTTGGCATTGAAGTCTGAGGAGGAGGATACTTTGAAATTTTCATATTTTTTAAATCAAAGCAGTATATTTACAAATTTTACAAAAAATACGTTCAGTAAATTAATATTTTAACAACTATCAATTGATCCTTCTTGCATATTGGTGTAAAAATTCACTAAAACATTTCATAAAATATAGTATTTCCTAGCTTTATAGACACAGCCAAAAGGATTACAAATAACTAGGAATCTATAAATTTTATACATTTTAAAAAATTACTACACTACTTAAGTCATCACTTTAGTATATTATACATATATACATAAACATTACAGTTAGAAATCAACGTACCTATCAAATTATTATACTGTAAATCAATATAAGTAATCCTGGCACTGGTCTCCTTGAACTCTTTAGAGCAGAAATTGGGTTGCCAACTTAATCCGTCTTTATTTTTTGTCCAAAGTGCTCCTCGAGTACTTTCATACAACTTTTCCATTATATCCATGTCACTGATTTTTACCTTTCATCCATGAAAAAATTATAATAAAACAATACACCAATGATTTATTATAAAGAATTTATTATTTTCAGACTTAAATAATAAAATAAACGCCATTTCACTAACATGTAGTGGAAGTAAAAAAGGAAAATAATTTATGATAGAAATGCAAAAAAATTTCAAAATTAAGTACTTTAAAGAAAAAATATGTATATGAATGAATCGAAGAGTTAAGAGAAGCATAATTGACATTGAAATGCAAAAAATGTTTATAACTTTTAGTATGAAAATAATAGATATGCATAAAATGTAAGTCAAAAAGATATTAATTCTTATATGTTTTAAGCCAGACATTACTCCTTGAAATCAATAAATACTGTATGTTTACATACTTACACTTAGATAAGCTAATGTTAATCCTATCATATAAAAAGAAGAAATTTATTTTTGATAGTTATCAACTTCAGGGAGTTGGCACAACAACAAAAATCAAAAAGGTTCATGTAACAAAGTGAAAAGTTAAATTCATATCAAGTGCATGTAAACTACAGAAACTAATGTAATGTCATATCCAATACCTCTCAGACATTAACTTAGAATTGGTTAAGTAGATCTTAAATGTTATATTAACCTATAGGAGAGAGGTAACCCAAGTGTATATCTCTTACTGAGTAGAGAAGTATTTTGATAGAAAAGTTGATTATTTACTGCATTTGCCTAAAGCATTCGATCTTTACTATACTAAAATCACAAACATGTAGGAAGGGCAATATTATATAGTCAGTAATGACTGCAACATTCGATGATATTTAAAAGTTGTGAAAAATATTCAAGTTCATGAAATAAATTTGCATCAAAGTCATTACTTAGGAATATATCTCAGGTAAGGTAATTCTACTATTGCTGGACTTTTTTGCCTAGACACTTGACAAAATAATAATAAAGCATACCTTGCTATCGGCCAATGTAATCTTTGCTAATTCCATCTGCATAAAGAAAAAAGGATATAATAGTATATATTGTGAAAAATAATATCAAATCCATAATATAAACTAGTATCGAATTGATAATTGAATATATCTCTATGATGTAATTCTTTTACTGTACTATTTTCCCAAGTCTAGAAAATAATATTGAAGCGTACCTTACTGTTCTCTAACAAAAACTTTTTAAACTCTTTCTGCACACGTTGAAACTCTTGTTCAAGCTGAAAAATATAAAATAAAAATGCACTGAAAGGTAGCTAAAGAATTTTAAAGCCAAATATTTAAAATTTCAACGATTCTCAGCTAAATTCATTATTGCGAAATATTAGGTGGAAATGGAATCTGCATAAAATATATACATGGATACATAAAATGAAGATTTGATTGACGCTAATATATTTTTGTTGCATTCAGTGTTAAAAATGGCTGAAAGTTTGTAAGAAAATGAATAGTTTCATTGATCAATATTTTATGTCATACTAATAACTATAAAATTTTTTTAATGTAAAAAACATTATCAAACATATATTTCTACTTTCATATTGATATATATTCAAAAATATAAAAAATACAAATAAACCACAACAAAACTGTTATATGAACTAAATTAAATGCAAGCACATATAAGCACAATGAATCAGCTGTAAGCTATAATAAGACACCTTAAAACTTCTACCTAGGAAATATGTGCAAAGTAATACATAAAATATCATCAATTTATTACTCGAAGAAAACTGGAGGTACATCTCATTAGCGATGGAAGATATAAGGCAGCAGCAGCCATAACAAAGTCATTTTTCGAAATATATACATATAAAATGCTGCTAAAATAATAGTATTGGATATATATATAAATATAATTACCACTTCTTTTTCCAATTTCAGTTGGTCACGTTCAGTTTGCAGGCGTTCATTATTATGATCACGCTGAGAAAAGGAAATTACTTCATTTTGTGGCAAAAATGTAAAAATCAAAGTAACTGTTAACTCCGTTAACTAAATATTAAACATCAATTTCTTTGAAAAGTTATTGCATTCATTGAAGAAGAGGTAGAAATTAATACATATAGAATCTTTGTAATATACATAGAAAGAGAACAGTGAAAGAAATATAGTATAAGACCAAACTTGTTTTTAGTTAACAAATAGTTGAGTTCTAAAAGCCAGGCAGTCGGTCGGTTGGTGTGTTAATTCTTTCGAATTCTATATAAAATCAAATTTTATGATCTGAAAAATAAATCAAATTTCTGATAAAAAAAAAGTTCTCCTGGTCAATATACATCAACACCGAAAATAAAATTTATATTGCAATTTTTTCTATTGGCTAATGTATAGTGAGTCATCTTTAAGGTGAAAATAGAAGTATTCAGCAGTCCAGTATAACATTTTACATACTTTCTTTTACGCAAATATTAATCAACAGGTGGGTTCCAGGAATAAAAATGTATTCTTTCAGAATAATAAATAGTATACTGCAAATACTACAGATATTGTAGGATTTTTAAGTTATTCAATGAAGAAGTCATGCATATATATAATGATCTGAAATCAGATATATTTTAAGCAAAATATTTACTTCAAGTTTACCATCAATAAATAATCAACCACTACTACTTCAAAATGTTGAGTAGTTCATGGGAATAAATTATCAAATATGAATGCATTATTCAATTCCTCATTTCTCATATAAAAACAAGAAAAATGTCACCATATTTTAAAAAATGAATTGAAAAAATTCGTATGTATGGGGCACTTCTGAAGTAATTACAGATTTGCTGCACTTGCTGCAGAATACAATTATATTCAATAATTCAAAAAATAAACTTGCAATGAAATATCTTGCTAACCGTTCTTTGGGGTTCATCTGGAGCTGGTGCACCCTGGAATGAAACGTATTTTATAAGTATAATTGAGGAAAAAATGTACCATACTATAAAAAATTATTACTTTTAATATGAATTCACATATTTTCATTAACTTCACTATGTGTACGCATCCAGAACCTAGAGACACTGAATGTTTGTTTTATACTAGCAGCATTGAAGAGTTTAAATGACCTTTTGAATAAATCAGCCAAAATAAATTGAATCTATTGTATATTGTATGCGCAACATGTTGATCATCAAATACTTACACAATTCATTGAAAACTGACCATTTATATATTATGTAACATACCCGACAAATGCATATATGCATCTATACATACGACTCATAAAAAATACTCAGTATAGAAACTGATATATATTTATTTATAATATATTTATGATTCATGAGTTAAAGATCAATAGAAAAAAGTAACATGAAGGTATATATACGTGCATGATCTTATTCTACAAGTCTAGATATATTGTAATTGGATTGTGTACTTCTAGCAAACAAAATACTGCCTAGCTTGAAATTTACAGATATTTTTATCAGTCAGTATAATTGATAACTTTAGGCATAGTGATATCGATTATAAATAATTATGTCACCTGTATCATAGAGTAGTGTAAAAATTTGGTTAGTTTACATAGATATTTGAACTCATAGTACCAGGCTTATTATTGTAAAAAAGGCTTTTCAAACATAATGAATCTTGAGTATAACACTAAAATTTCATTTCGGAATAGTACATTTCAGACACTGATGCATACTTGAAAGAATAAATGTAAGATTCAGTATAAAAATACGAGATAAAGTAAATTTATACGCATAATTAAATTTATGTTCAATTAAAGAAAAACAGTAATATTCATTTTATGTTAACATTTTATCTAAAGAGTACCTAGAGGCAAGATAAAAAATATAAATAGTGAAAAATTTAAATATCAGTGAGTTGTAAAGCTTTATTCATGAGAAATATCTTAGCAAGCATATTTTACGAGGTAGTTAACATTTAAAAAATAAAAAACTGCATCCATCATGTAGTACTCTAATAACCACCATTGCTTCATGTAAAGAAACAATTATATATTGTTCGCGTAACAAAAGCTATTATTTTAGTTGCAAACAATTGAATGTAGAGGTTACATTGAAGATAAGAGTTGTCAATTTAAATTCATTCTGGCAGAGTGAGGTAAAAATTTAAAGTAAAATCAATTGTAAGATCCAATTAGACGTGCATATGTACTTTCAAGTAAATATCATCCATTTTCTTTATACCAATCCACTATCCACAATATCAGCAAAAGTTTAATCTAATTATAATTTAGAAGCCATTGGTGGAAAAAACAATTATTCTCAAAAATGAAACTTAAACTATCCTTACATAATGCATAATACAATTGAAATGAACAGTATATTAGAAATATACATGTTTAATTGCACACATATCATAGTTAAATATTCATATATCAGCCAATGTGATATGACAAATATATTTGATTTTAAGTTTAGCAAATGATCAATGAAAATTAATTTTCTTCCATTTGATACATAGACCATAAATCTTATACTGATACTAAAATATCTTACCAAATAAACTTATGTCTAAATTCACGTTACCTGTATCAATGGGTACTGGAAAAAATCAGTGTAGTTTACTTGCATGACAGGCTGCTGATCTGCATTCGCTCGTTCAATTGCCATTCTATTTGCAGTAGATATTGCATCAACAATACTCTTTCCTGGCTCAAAAATATTCTGGACAAAGAAAACAGAGCACCAAGTTAACAATGAATAAAACACATATATCTGTGTTTCGATACACTGTAATTTTTAAGTTTGTCTCATTTATAAACATTTTGGAAACATTCAAATTATGTATTTTTTATATCCAAGTGGATTAAAATAACATGTATCGTAAGGTACTTTTATTCAGCAAAAATTTCATTACCAATGATAAAAAATATTTCAACATTGTTCGATTTACTGATATAGTCTGAAGACTTGATGGAAGAATTAATAATATGAACAATCATTAAAATGACGGTGATTTTATTGAAAACCATGTAAAAAGTAATTCCATGATTTTATGCAGTTTTTCTACAAGCCACAATAGCTATCAAATATAATTTTTATAGTCGCCAACTGATAAACACTAAATTTTGACCTGTAAGATGCAATCTGTGTATAATCCATGTTCCCCACTGTCACGTGCTCCTAACCCGAGAGCGCAAGCGTAGCACACAAGCACCCCTATTCTCGTTTCGTAGCGCGGTTTCAGTGGAACAAATAATCTACCGTCAGATGTTGCTCCTCTTTCAAGAGGATTGGTGAACTTACGACACGCGTCGAGAATAACGACAAGCGAACGAGTTTTCTCCTCGGGTAAACAAATTTTGCAGATACTATTGATAATATCTGAGTCCAAAGATAGACAATTGAGGTCGATTTCGTTGTTCAGTAGTTGTGCTTTTCCGTTAAACCCGCCTCCTGCAATATAGTGTTCATTGTTGTGTACAAGGCCATGACCTGCATAATATATCAGCACCTCACGGTGTTGAGATACTGCAAGGCGACGTTTTAAGTGTGAAATTTTTGCTTTAATGTCGTCAATATTGAGATTAATTGCGGATATTATTTCGTAATCACAAGACTCCAATCTGCGCGACATTGCAGATTCATCATTTAACGCGTTTTCGATATTATCGAGATGGTCGTAACTGGAGTTGGCGATTAAGAGAGCGATACCACGATGAGAAGCAGCCATTTTGGTGTAAGATTATTTATTATTACATGTATATGCAAAAAATGCCATAGACGAAATGGAAATGATGCCGGACGAAATTTCTCGCATGATCATAAAGAAAATATTTTTAATCTGCCTGATCAGACCCGCAAAACGAGCAAGGGAAGGAAATTCAAATTTTAAACGAAGCAGATCCTTAGGAGCATAGCCGAACATTTTAGTAGAAAACATGAATTTAATTTAGCATAAATCACAAAAGGCTCAAGTACTCTGTATATATGCTCGGTTGGATTATCCATAGCTGTGCCTGGAGCACATTAAATTCCCTAGTCGACTTCATACTTCTGCAAACTAGGGACAATCTTTAATCATCCAATTTTGATGTTTGGTTATAACTAATTTCAGATCTAAATTTTTCTTTAATTCACATTTCCTCTTGAATTCATAGTCTCTTGAGTTTATGTCTTAAATTAACAGTCTCTCTTGAGTTGAAAAATTAAGCAAGTCAACCACTTTACAAAAAGTTTTCACAATAGGTGAGTAATTTGGATCAGTTATGCAAGGGTTGTTTTATAGAAAAAGTAGTTGGCTTTTTAAACAATGTTCCAAATTATTTTTTGTGCTTAATACAAATAATCGTATTTTGCCATTTTTTCATGATTTTTTTGTTAGGATTTAAATAGTAAGACCTCAAAAATTTTACTCAGAAGTACCATACTTTTCCTCATTATGATACCTCTGTAGTATATCCAAAGTGAAATATCACTAATTTTGTGGCTGGAATCAAGGCAAAAATAGAACTCGAATTTGAAAAAAATATTTGCCAAATCAACAAGATACTTTGTTACATACTATAAAATCCTAGTCTTTATTTTCTAGCTGATAGAAATAGTTATCTTATTATCTACTTAAAAGTTGAAGGAGTGCTTAATTATAAATAAACAAGCAAGTCCTGTGAATGTAGCTGTTAGAAACATGAAAGATAAGCACAAGAAACTGTGACAGAAATATGTGCATTTATCATACATTAATTGTGTTGATAGAAGTGAGTTAACTTCATCAACACAACAAACTATAAAACCCTACTAGAATCTGTGCAGCCAATTTACTTGGAACATCATAAATGAACACTGGCCGCAGCTATAGAAACAGAATTAATCCCTAAGGGAGTTAATTCCTAACAGTAGCCTTGAGATTTTATTGGTATCACTTTTGAAGTTGTTACATATAAATCCCATTCCTCTGAAATAGTCTTTGATAGTATGGCACTTATATTCATAAACCATTTAAGACTACAGTTTTGCAAAGGTTTAACAAACAAATACTTTTAAACTAAATGTAAGTGGTCAGCAGTACTGTTTGCATAAAGTTTTGCTACAACAGGAGTATATGCTAATTGGTGCTGACAGAATTTTTTCATTTGTGTGTAACATGCAGTTATGAAGTGCAGCTCCATAATTCTCAAGTTGTTTATTGAGTAGCATTTTATTTGGAAAGACAATTACCTCTATGCCATATACTATCACAGAATAGTAAGCCATGATTGCAAATGCTTTAGTATAACATTCTTTATCACTACATATATCAATTTTGTTAAAATTTCTATCCGAATATACTAAATTTATCTCAATCCAGATTATGCATCAAAACATCAACTCAAGTTGTTATATGTTAATACCATGTTCTTGACAGAACAAAAGACAGCCCTGTTCATTTCATTTGTCGTATAATCCAAAAAATATTGAGTGCATTTCTTTTCAGCAAAATTTAAAAATAAAATGAATGCCTAATACTGAAGATTTTGCAATTCTAAAAATTTTAATTTTTAGATTTAGAAAATACAGTTAAAACTACAAGCAAAATTTCTAATGTATTTCAACTTACTTTGCCTATGTAAGAGTACATGGAATGTCTAAAATATTTTGTTAAAAGGTGCTTTAATTCTGGTATGCCCTTTTAACTTGGCCTAATGTACTTTCACACCTTTAAACTAAATACATTTCAAAAATAACAATTTTTTTATGGTTTGAAACTACATTTTTCTAATATCATAAATTCCTTTCAAATACTAGGTACAATAAGCATTTCATCAACTTTCTGTACTTTATCCACCTAGTACAAATAAGAAACAGTGTGGAAAACTATTTTTGATGCATTTGTGAGCATTTTTATTGTGAAACTATAAAATTTCTAAGGCTGATGTTCATTTCTATAAACAAAGTTTTCTATAAAAATTTCACATTTTTAAGTCCAAGTTTTAGATCCTATGCACATCAGTCATTGTTCTCTTCTGAGTTTATGTAAATATCAGGAATCAACTTGTATTATAAGTTAAATCCTTTTCTATTTATAGCTACAGATATTCCTCTTTGGAATATTTTTTACTTATGTCTAATCAAGTTCTCAAAAGTATCTAGTCACATAGTATTTTTGAATTAAGTAATGCTGTGTTGAAGAAATGTAGTCACTTCTTGCAATGTAGGTTGAGATATGAATGTGCATTTGAACTATCACTCTCTTATACTGTTTGCCTGTCTTACCATACGTTACAACAGTTTGTGAAAAGTAAATTGTTAATTTGATACTCTCTGTTTCTCTTTGGCATTCTGTTCCATCCTTTGCTTTCTCAGTTCCTTCACTTGTCCTGCCTTACATCTTAGCATTTCTTACTTGGCATGTCTTGTCTCAGCAACTTATGAAGCACCTTTTGTAAATCCTACTACCATTAGTCATGGCTACTCCAAACTTAACATCAACAAATTAATTTTATACTTGCACAGCTTCAAGAAAATCAGCAGCAGATTTGGCAGTTGGAATCAATTCTTGCAGATCAAGTGGTTTCCTAACCTATCCAACAAAGACCACAAGAGCCAACATCATTCAGTTGTAAACCACAAGTTGCCAATTTAGACCCATACAAAGACAACAAGTCCAAGACTGAATCATTCCTCATGCAACTTAATGTCTACTTCAAATTGCAATATTCTTATTTCCCAGATGACAGGTTAAAGGTTCTCTTTGCTGTCAGCAGTATGAAGGGAATGACCTTTGACTGCGCATTGCCTTACCTCCATGCTGACCTTGAAATACTTCAAAACTGTTGTATTTGTCACCAATTTCTGTATAACATTTGGAAATATCAACCACCCAAAATAAACAGAGAGAATTGTCAGAGTTAAAACAGGGCACCAGTTTGGCCATGGAATACATAGCCAACTTCCAGTGCCTAAACCTTGAAGTAGGATGGGCCAACTTGGTGTCCCTTTGTGCCATCTTTAATAAGGACTTAATAGGAACATTAAGCAAATTTTACGTAACTTTCAGTGCCCTGCAACATTCCAAGACTATTTTTGCATTGTGACAGACCTTGATAACTGCCATATTGAGTTCTAGCAGGAGTTTAATGCAGGGAGTATTCAAACATACTTCTCTTCAGTTCTTTGTCACTTAATATCAGCCGCTCAGAATGGCATTACAAATATGGTTATTGGTGTTATGTGACACTCCAAACTCTTGACAGCAAACAAGTGCCAGCACTGTATGGATAATAATCTGTATCTGTACTCCAGAAAAATGGGGCACATTATTGAGGTATGTCCTAGGAAAAATGAGCACTGGATGCAACCACCACATAAGAATTTGGTGGGAGCAACCAAACTGGCTGGCATAGAGTATCCGTACCTCTACGTGAAGCTTCTACTATCCGGTAAGCCTGTATTATCAACAAGTACTTTTGTGGATTCTGGTGCAGATAGATTGCTAATAGGTCAAGACTTCATATACTTATGTAAAATTGCCCCACAAACTCTAACCCATAATCTATATTTGAAAGTACTGAAGGTAGTCCACTATCCTTGGGTAGTATTACTCACTATGAAGTACTTAGCTTAAAATTGAACTTGCTCATTTTCAGTCACACTTTCTATGTGCAACCTTCTCTTGTTGCACCTTTAATCCTTGGGATTGATTGGCTTGTCAAGTTTAATCCAATCATCAATTGGATCACTTTGACAACAACAATGCAACAGCCTTTCACTTCTGTAACCTGCAGTGGCACTACTCACTCAACAGATCATGATATACCACACCCTGTACCCTGTAATGACATTGAAGACATTGTTGTACCAGTGGAACCTGAGCAGGTAATTGACTCTGCACTCATACCTATGGCATATTGCCAACTTGCTTCTGTATTCTCATCCAAGTTGGCAAATTTGCTAGCACACCACCATAAGTTCAAAATTGATGATGACATTTGGGATGAAGCAAAAATACCCTGGGACCCTACTTACTTTCTATTGGACTTGGAAATGAAAATCCTACAAATCTACAAGCATGAACAGTTGGCTAAAGGTTTCTTTCAATCCTCAAAATCTCCAGCAGGTGTACTCACTTTTTTCATCAAAAAAAAGAGTGGCAAGCTTTACTCTGTAGTTGACAACTGTAGCCTCAACACGGTTACTGTCAAGAATAGACACCCACTACACCTCATCAATGAGATGCTGCATTATTTCTCAAATGCAAAAATCTACACAAAAGTTGAACTTTGTGGGGCTTATAATTTGGTATGTGTTTGTAAAGGGGACAAATGGAAGACTACATTTTTATGTTGCTTTGAACGTTATAAACAAGCAGTGATACATTTTGGCCTTATAAACATGCCTGCTGTTTTCCAGACTCTAATTAATAAAATTTATTTTACAATTTAAACCGTTTTCATGTTGTTTGTTTGGATGATATCTTTAAATGTTCAAAATCATTAGAACAACATGAAGCGCATGCATCATTTGTTTTTTAATGACTTTGAGAATATAAGTTGGATGCTAAGCTAGAAAAGTGTGCTTTTCAGATACCTCTATTAATTTTCTGGGCTATATCATTTCCAACTCTGGTGTTGAGGTTAGTCGTAAAAAGATTGAAATTATAAGCTCATGGCCAGTTCCTATAATTGTGAAGGGTTTGCAATCTTTTCTTGGATTTGCCAGTTTCTATTGTATGTTTTTGCCTCAGTATTCTAAGGCAGTCAATCCTGTACTTAAACTATTGAAAAAAGGCAAAAATTGAAATGGAATAGGGTTAGGGTTAAATAGCTTTTGATTTATTAGAGTTTGACTTTAGTTCACCTTTATTTTCAAGTTATCCTAATTCCTTGAAGTCATTTATACTGGAAGCGGATGGATCAAATTGCACTATTGGAGGCATCCTTTCCCAGTAATTTAATGGTAAGTTGTATTCAATTGCCTTCTTTCTGTGTAAGTTAATGGCTCCAGAAATCAACTTCAAAGTACACAATAAAGAATTCTTAGCTATAGTGGCCTGTTTTTACCAGTATAAATCCTTCTTGCTAAGCAACTTTGAACCAGTGGTGTACTCACAGACTATTAGAGTCTACTCTATCTTTTGAGTTCGATGAAACTGAATAGTTGCCAGGCTTGTTGTTCTTTTTTCATGTACAAATTTAACTTTTGGATTACCTTCCATCCTGGAAAGGAAGGGGGAAAACCGGACGCATTAAGCTAAAGACAGGGCTACCAGCTAAAGGACTAAGATGAGCAGGTAAAAGTTCAATATTTGGTACTACTACAGACAGAGTGATTCATGATTGCTGTAACTAGAGGAAAAAGTTTGGTTGATTGGATTAAGGCTCTACAGATCTAGGATGATGAAATTCAAAGTATAAAAGATGGAAAAGATTTTGAATGCAAAGAGGACTGCATTACACGACATGGACAAATTGTCATATCTGTTTGGAACTAACTCTATTTAGGGTTAGTTCTCGTATCTATGTAGCTGCAGTATGATTTGTCCATGTTTTGATTTTAGTTTCAGTTCGGTTTCAGTTCGGTTTCAGTTTGGTTTCAGCTTGGTTTTAGTTTGTTTTCAGCTTGGTTTAAGTTTGATTTCAGTTTTAGTTCTAAGATACTTTAGAAAACTGAACCCTATTCTTCATGCTACTATGTTTTATGTGTTGTGGAAGTTATCTCACTTTTAGCAACACATGTAGGTTAATATCAAATACCATTTCTGTTTTTATGTTATTTGTTGTGTTTGTATTTTCCTAACAATATCCAAAGACCTTCAACTGGAAACTCTAGATGTTTGTCATGATTCTGCTATTGCAAGTCATGGTGGTATTTGCAAGGCATATACATTTACTTCCAAGGAGTATTGGTGGCTTAGACTATGTAAGAGTGTGGCTACACCTGCAGAGTCTTGTCATGTGTGCAAGTGGTTGAAATTACTGCACATGAAACTGGGCTGTCTACTACATCCATTACCTATACTTCCAAGACCTTGGCATTGAATTTTCATAGATTTCACTGTGGATAGTGATTTAATTTTAGTGATAGTAGATTGATTTATTAAGATGGGTCACTTTATTGTTTGCTCTTAAACAATAGTTTCTGCTCAGTTGGTTGACCTATTCTTCAACCACATTACTTACCTGCATGGTCTATCTAACAACATTGTTACCAATTGAGGATCAATCCTTGTATCACAGTTTTGGTCAGCTTTATTGTTGTCCTATGAAATAGCCCAAAATTTAACATTTACATGTTACCTTCAATCTGACAATCAAGTGTATTAGTTGAATCAGGTATTGGAGCAGTACCTTAGGACATATTCAAACTTTGAGCAGACAAATTGACTACAGAATCTTCCCATGGCCAAATTTAGTTTTAAAGCTTGCAATCATACTTCAATCAAAATGAGTCTATTTATGGCAACATACAGTTTTGACCTGCCTGTTCATTGGTCCACAGAAATTACTCCTGACTTACCACCTGTCAGGAGCAGAAAAACCAAATGTGTTGACGGAGTAAGGCCAGAAGTAACCAGGCAAAAATATGCACAAAACAAGGACAAAATTTTCAATCTTCAAAATGAATTCAAGCACAAAACAAGAAGAGCTAACAGGGAAAACGTAATATTAAATGTTGTTGTTTCTGCCACTGAAGCGGAAACAACATGATACAAAATAAACTGCATGCATTAAGTTGAATTATGCAACATCCGGACTACTAGTATTGCTACTAACAATGTAGTACTAATTATGCATATTTACTATGAAAACAAAAACATACAACAATGAACTTGTCCAGGTTCTGGGAGAATTGGAAACTGTCACTTGATTCCAACCCGTGCAACTACATTTGCTTAAGTCCTAACACCACCCACTCTCCATCAGTATTTGTTCAATATTAATTTCTCTATTTCATCTCTTTACCAAAAACTTGAAGGTATAGCTATCAGCAAAGCTTTTTGCTGATAAAAAGTATCATCATATTGAGTGTAAGGAGGGACAAATGGTCTTTTTAGACTGTCATTTTATTAAGATTCAAAGACCATCAATTAAGCTGGACTGGGAGAAACTAGCATTATTCAAGATTTTTAAGAAAGTAAATTCAGTATCACATTGTCTACAGCTTCTACAATTTCTGAGTAGATTGCATGATATTTTCCATGTATCCTTATAATATCTAGTGAAAAATACGTATCCAAATTCTGCTTAAGCTCAACTGTTGCCTGTCATCCTAGATTGACAGTATGAGTATTTCAAAGTGGAGGATATTCTAGATGGCAAATGCAAGAAGGGCAAGTGGAAATTCTTAGTCCCTTGAAAGGACTATTTGACAAAAGACAATAGCTGGGAACCCAACAAAAGTATTTTGAACTTTGACCATTCAATCAAAGATTTTAAAACCTGTTGTGCATCCAGGAATAAGTCTGCAGCTAGAAGGGCATCTGTTTGGAACTAATTTGTTTACAACAACTAGTACTTAAAAGAATTACTCTTTTAAGAGCTATTCAATTTATTTAGCTGCATCATTTTGTGACTCTCCAGATGGATTGGCATCCAGATTTTGTTTGTGTTGCTAAGTGTATTTTTTATTCACTCTCAGCAATGTAACTAAAGTTTGTATAATGTTACTGCCTTTCTAGAGTTTTTGTGTTCTTCTTGTTACTACCTTGTCTGGTACATTCATAACTGTATTAAAATTATCAGACATATACCTAACAAAACTGTGCTATGAATGCAGGAGCAAAACAAGCAACATAAAAAATTACAACAGCAAAGAAGTATATTCTATGCAAACATGTTTGCATTACTGAAAGTAAATGTACTTCACAGCAACACAAATTGTAATTCCAACCCATCACCATAGCCTGTCACCATAGTTCAATCTATCAAACATTGATTCATCTAAAAAAAATTAAGAATTCCACAGCTATAAGATAAAATTAATCCCTTAAGTAGTTAATTCCAAACAGATCTCTTCCTAGCTGTGAACTTTGGTATTGAAATATAAGTGGACTTAAAGTCTTGAACCAAATACTTGCAGATCAATAAATTTTCTTTCTGTTCCCAACTATTTGTAACAGCTGAATACCCTTTCCAGGATACTAAGAATTTTTACTTGCCTTTTCACATTTTACATTTAAGATATCTTCAATTTCATAGTAATTGTTTTTCCCATCAAAAAGAGTAGAGGGCAGACTGTTAGATATTAGCTTCTTAAGGGGTTAATTTCATTTTATACCTGTGGAATTCTACAAAGTTTTGAGGCAGGTCAATGTTCTATATAAGAAGGGCTATGGTGATGGGCTATGGTGATGGGCTATGATGATAGGTTAGAATTATTATTTGTGTGTTGCTGTGAAGTATACTCCTTTCCAGCAACACAACTGTGTTTTTATAAAATATGCTCCCTTGCTGTTGTAATTTTGTATCTTGCTTGTTATGTTCATGCATTTATAACAGTTTTGCAATAGATTAAATGTAAACACGGATCAAAGAAAAGGGATATTTAATTTTTTTTCTAATACGTCAGATAGAGAGACAGCTGGTTTTCTTATTACTGCCCTGTTCTAACTGACAATATGCTGGAACTGATAATTAAAAGTGCATGATTTTTACCCTAGATAAAATTGTTAGTTTTTAATGTATGTAGCATCAGTTTTATAGTGAAACTAGCATGTCTGCATACATTAATAGAATATTAGGCAGAAAATAGATCAAGTTATCATCCAAAATTAAGTCTTTAACAAACTCATCTGTTGATGCAGAGGTAAAGCTAATTTTTCATGCCTTCTGAAGTAAACAAGGCCTAAGCTTCATTGGAAACAAATTTTTCAGCTCTGTCACTCTACATGATGCCATGGGTTATTTCATTTAGTTTCAGTAGCTTAAAATGAGAGACAAAATTTCATGTTTTATTGCTTGAGACAAAATTTCATGTTTTATTGCTTGGAATAAAATATGTAGGCAAAAGTAATCAGTAAAATAGATGGTAATTTAACACAATCCAGTACCTATTACTCTACACACACAAATAAGAAATGATATGGCATTAAAATAAGCTATTAAATAAGATGTTTTTAGACTACATCAAGTATTTTGCAATATAATATGACTAAAAATGTTCAAGTACTGGTTTTTGCAAGGTTAATCAAATTAACAAAGCAAATCACAAATGCACTGAATAGTCATTTTCAGCACAGTTCTAGCATGCCAATGTAGAAAGTACTTGTCAAACAATTTAGATCCAAGTCACAATTTGTGAATAAGTAGCCTTTAAAACTACACTTGATATAAGTGTCATCTGGCTAAGTGTTAGGAATCAATAGGTTAAAGACTATGCATATAACCAATAATAAGCATAACCAGAAACCCAAAGAAGACACACACAGCCAATAATGTATTAATCCCTATTCATGTGTTGCCAGGAGTAAATCTTGGTAACATAATACTACTTAAGAGCACATGCATATGAGAACATACTTATGAGAACACACTAATGAGGACACTCTTTAAAAGATTGTACTTTACAAGAATGCACATATAAGACGAATTAAGTCTGTAGAGTCACAGTTCCATAACAGATCACGGCAAAACAGATCAGATCCTGACACTAAAAGTTATTGGATGAAAAAGTGCTATGTGCTTTTAAATGATATAGATTTAATACCAGTCTGAATGTGAGCTTAATTTTTCTGCCAATGATGACCTGCTGGTATTAGAAACAATTGTACAATCAGATTTGGAATGATTTCTTTTTGAAAAACATGGGCCTTATATATTGGATTGCATTTACTAAGATGCTAAAATAGTTGAATATGAAATGTTGCTTCCATAGTTATTACTTAGGATTCCAGTAAAGATGATATTTGATCTTAAAAATAAGATCACTAAATATTCATTTTATGTAACAGAAGGAAATCTTTGAAGTAAGCTTGCCTTGAATGCAGCATCACTTGTGTTTTAAAACAAGGGATACTTTAGCAAATGCTTCAGTTCTACAATATTTAATGAAAGTAAGAAAAAAGCCCATTTAAAACAAAGATCTATATTTACACCACTATCTATGAGTTTCTTGAATGTTCTATTTAAAAAAAAACGTAAAATAGTTAGGTGAAAAGATATAAAATGATGTTTTTTAAAGTGGAAGTCTAATGATAATATGTAGAGCATGCTCAAGATTTGAACAGGAATGTTTTGAAGCATCATAGAAAGATAGACTTCATAATTAGAGGAATGCTGCTGGGTAAAACCTGCCTATGGCAAGTGGAGCAAGCAGTATAACTACTCTAACTACAAAGATAACAATTAGCATAACACAAGAGAATCAGTAACTTTATCATTATTTTGGGAAGAAGAATTATCAAATCAATTGATAATCATAAACTTGCATTCTTTTCATAGATGGACCACAATGATGCTCCAATTCTTTAGACAAAACAAGATATTGATTATATTAATACTCAACAGTTGTATTAATTATGTTGGGGCATAAAAAAGAGAGTATAGAGATGTTATGAATCAGCTAATTGATTAAATAAAGTTTGTATACTAAATCTTCTCATTGAATTTGAGACAAAGCTAAATGATGCATTTAATTTTCAAAAATGAAGAATAATTTTGGGAAATCAGTTCATGCTATAAATTTGAACAACCTATTGAGCAGAGCATTACCTACAATATTATAAGTGAAAAGAATTTGCAGAACATTGGAATTGAAGGTTGTTGATATCGTCATGCAATGCACTTGAGCTTGACTGCTTAAAGTTGAGAGAACATACAGACTTGCTTATCTTTAATTTAACTTCAGCTCTCAATTTTACTTGTCCACTAAAAACTATCATGAGTAACAGAAGCATGCTCTAAACAAACTAAGGAATTCACAGTCAGCATGATTAACTAACTGAACGTTGACTGATATGCAAGTAATTGCTTAGTCAATTGGCTGCAGAGTTACACACCCCCACTTCAGGTACTTCATTTTTAAAAAAGAATAAGGTTCTGAGTGTTGATCAAGGTTAATTTTTCATTGCAGTATTAGTATGTTAAATTTATACTGTAAATTTTGTTCAACCACCTAGTCATCAAAAGGAACTTGTTGCCATAGCAAAACAATGTTGCTTAAAAATGTCCAATCTAAAATTTGTGGTCAAATATGCTATTAATTTGTCTGTTGTGGTCATTCATGACATTGGATTTTGAAATATTTTATTGATGTAAATTTACATTGGTGATTTTCCTTGAAAATCAATAAATCAAAATGTCCAGCATAAAAATGCACAATTTAAAGTTTTTAAAGAGTAATCAGATATATACTTCTGTTGTAAACTTCTTATAAGTAATCAAGTGAAGTAATGAAATTCACATCAATTAAACTTGTTGCTTTATAGCTTACAGCCAAATGGGGCAAAGTTGCTTTATGCAATATTTGTTTTAGATAAGATATAGTGTCCATTTTCTCACCAGAATTGACTGCATGCATCATTTTACAGTACATAAATATAAAATCATTCTTGTTGGTAGATATACATGACACATTGCTATTTTCAATATTCAAAGTAGCAAATTGCTACATTTGCCAGTGTGACTGTCTGAGGCAAAACATTTTTGCTAAAAGGATAAGCTCAGAATAGCACATATTATTAAAAGTATTAACTCAAACAAATATAACAATAATTCCAGAAATCTTTAAATCCAACAAATACTGGGATGCTAATAAATGTTGGAATTTGACAAAAAAAGAAACTATTTTGTTTAAAAAAATTCTTACCATTTAATATAAAAAATATCACTTTTTCCAAAAAAGCAGGCATATAAAAGAAATGTGGTGAACTTGAGGTACATAAAAATCTAATCACCTTCAACAAATTTTGCATCTTATCTCATTTCTGCTTAACTTAGCTTTGAATTTTTTCAATTAGATTAGTTTTTATTTTCTAAATGCCAAGTTATATTTTCATGAGCTGAAGAATCAAAATTCAAATCAGCACACTGATCTGAGCTGTTAAGGAAACTATTAGCTAGAGGGCAGGTTCCTTGTAAACTCAAAAAATTCTCTATTATTTGCAATGGTAACAATGCACTATATTCACTGGAGGTTTGAAACATGAACAACCCCATTTCAGCTTAGAACTTTGAGAACTTTATACATTCTAAAGATTTCCACTGTAGCCTCCATGTCCAGAATCATGCATGTCTCCAAATTTGCATTATGGAAATGAAAAGAATTTTTTAATTCAAGTCCAGAACTATCTTTTATTTCCAAACCTTCAAAATTTGCATATGTATAAACTACTTTCAACATTGCAATCAACATTTTCAAAATGGATTGATTATATATCTTTTTATTGCAACTATATTGTTGCTCCTTTTCTACAATACAATTGGATTTTTGTTTTAATTCTATATAATCAAAATTATCAATTATACTTTGATGACAGTTTTGTAGCCAATTTAGACTGATAGTTCTCTGGATGCAGTGATTGGTCTACATTATGCTTGACTTTTTTTCTATTATTAGTAGTGTGTAGCTAACTGTTTGCACATGATATACAAAGCTAATAGTGGAGTTCATTTTTGAAAAATATTTTTCTGGTCTAAAAAACACAAATGAATAAAAGCATTTTCTTTTGCAGTAGGACTAAATCTGGTTTGAAGATGCATATTACCTTCATGCATATCATGATTCCTGTAGTGAAATGGTAATACAAAGAATTGTTCTAGTCAACATCCTACAAATTGTGGTGTTCATGCAGTTGGACAAAATTCTTCACCTACCTAGAAAAAAATGGTTTTATAACATTTCATAACTGAGCAGAGACTATATTTTTCAATTTGTAGAATATTTACTTCATAACACTATTTTAATAATTTCCGGAATACCTCCTCTTTGCATTAAAATTTGACTCTAACTTTTCCAAATCTCTAATGTTTGCAAGCCATTAATTCCAAGGTTTCTTATTGTTTAGCAGATTTACAGAAAAAAAATGCTTTAAAAATATTGCTACTGTACTCTGCATTTTTACTAGTTTCATTTAATCTCTCTAACTTTTTAAGTGCATATTAATGCCATTGACAAATGAAGTAATGCATAAAGCTTTGCATGAATCTAGACCCTGCCCAGCTCTGACTGATTAATCCTGGAAAAGGCACCCTGCCTGTTGCATTTATTTAATGTGCAAGTTTACTTCTTTTGAATAATAACAAGGGTCAACTCCTATCAAATTCAGTATAGAACTGCACAAAAGTGCCATAAATTAATCTACATTATAAATCAATTTCTTTTTCTATTTTAGCTGCAGATGTTCCTATTCAGAGTATTCTTTATTTTATGCTAGGCACATTCTCAATAAGTGGCTAGTCATGTAATAGTTCTAGTTACAAAATTTGTGCTAGAAAAGTGCAATCACTCCTCACAACACAGGTCAAGATGTAATGTATATTTGAGCTGTTACTCTCTTACATTGTTTTCCTGTTTTGTTATGTGTCACAACACAAAGCTATTTGTTTCCATGCTGCTTGTGTGTTTTATATTTTACTATTCATTCAGATAAAAATATTTCCAACAATCTTTTGTGTATCATAAAAGTAGTTGTGGAGATGCTTTCTGAAATTATTGTAAAACCCTTGGTAAATACTATTTGCTTGTGCATATGCCTCTGCCTTGTACTCCTTTGTATATAATGTCCATAGATAATAGTGAACATACATGATGATTGGTTGGTGCCTTTATTGCTAAATGTCTAGTGTCCTTGTTCCTTCTAAATAACTCCCATATTCTCTCATTTGCCAATTTTACTATCTTCCCCACATTTTCATGTGAACGTGTGGCCTTAGTGTTAGTATATGTTAAGCCTTTAAGGAGTTAAAACAACTTCAGGCTTTGAGGTGCTAACAGTGTAAATATATAACTACAGTTATGTCAATTGCTAGCTATGTGTTCTGATTTTGGTCTATTCAGTAGTAACAACACAAGTTGCAGCTTTTTACTATATGTACAATGATATTTTATATATCATTTTAATTTTGGTGTTGTCTACATTTTTCCTCCTTAGAACTTCAAAAGTTCTTTATCTTTCTTTCAACTACCAATTTTAATAGACACATCTTGATAAATTTTAGTATGTAGTGAAATCACTTACATTACAGGCATCTGTATAATCTGTGAAAGCCAGAAATATGTCTAAGCATAAAAAAGGTACAATGAAAAGAGTTGCCTTAAAAATGCCAGAAAAGTATATTTTGCAACTTAAAAGTCAAAAGGGGTATGTGCTAGGACTTAAGTAGACATAGTTGCACGGGTTTGAATTAAGCAACAGTTCTAAATTCTTCCAGTACTAGGACAAATGCATTGCTGCATGTTTTGTAGTAAATATTCATAATTAGTACTACATTGATAGTAGTAACAATAGTAGTCCGGATGCTAATATAGTTTGACTTAATTTGTGCAGTTTATTTTGTATTGTGTTGTTTCTGTTCAATGGCAAAAGCAACATTAAATAATATGCTTCCTTTTAACTTTTTCTTGTTTTGTGCTCAAATTTCTCATAGAGATTTAAAATTTTGTCCTTTTCTGTGTATACTCTTGCCTGGTTAGCTCTGGCCTTTTCCGTCAACACGTTTGATAAACCAGTTCCTGACAGTATAGATCAAAAATCTTATATAAGCTCCATAATTGCAAAGCAATGTTAGACCTTGATCATATGCTAAGATACAATTAGGAACCCACAATTTCACAAAAAAAAGTTGGAAGGGTGATCAGGGATAGAAGGGGGATGATATGGTCATGTTACAGAGGGAGCTACTAGAGTAGAAACTGAGTTGAAGTCAGTAAATAAAAAACTAGGTTAGATTTAAATCAAGGCATTTTTATTGTGAAAGAATGATAGTGTTAGGAATTAACCGGTTAACGGTTAATCTTATGACTGTGTTAGCTGCATCATTGTTTCTGTTCTCAGTTTAAGAATTCTGACTGCTGACATCATGTTCTCACTTTAGCCA
>JAULBW010066487.1:0-24124 GCA_032358265.1 Vaucheria bursata
TTCGATGTCCGGGAAGCGGCAGCACTGGCCGCAGCCGGGGAGGCAATTTAATCCCGAGTCTTTTTGAAAGGAGGAAAAAACTTCGCTCATTTCGTCGAAAATTTTTTGCAGATTAAAAACTGTTTCTTTGATATTCATAGAGGATGTTTTATTTCACACTGACTAACCCGGAAGCCGAAGACCTTCTCAAAGAGGAGATCGCTTTATCTTACCCGGACCTCAGGTTCAGCTATTCTAGGCCCGGATTTCTCACATTCAAAGCAGAGAAGGAAGTTAATTTCGCCCCGGTGTTCTGTCGGGTGTCGGGAGTCTCCACCGGGAAGTTTAAAAAGTCCGAGCTGAATTTTGAGCGCGCTTGGGTCTGGTCAAGAGATGAGTCCCTGGTAATTCCCAAGGATCTCAAGGCCCTTTCCGATAAAACAAACTTCCGCCCTGGTGAGAGAGTCACGCTGATCATGATGATCGGGGAAGATGAGTACTGGACCGGTGAATACAATCTGAAGATCTCTCACTTCCAGACTCCTGGAGAAGTGAGCTCCATTCTCGAAACGGAATCTCCTTCGCGAGCTTATTATAAAATCGCAGAAGCTGCCGAGGCCTTCGATCTTCCTTTTGAGCATGAAGAAAAAGTTCTCGAGCTGGGCTCGGCTCCCGGTGGAGCGTCTCAGTTTCTTCTTGAAAATGACCTAAGAGTTTACGGCGTGGATCCGGCCGACATGGATCCCAAGATCGTGAGACACGTGAACTTCCGCCATTACCGCATGGCCTTTGAAACCATCACTCCTGAGACTTTCAAGCAAGAGATCGACTGGATCATCAGTGACGTGAATCTTCCGCCGACCATTGTGATGAGAGAAGTCGTGAGACTTCATGAGTTCATGGAACCCAAGGGTCTGGTGATCACGCTCAAAATAAATGAAGTAAAACACCTGAGACTTCTCTGGGATTTCATCGATCAGGTCGCAGGTCTCGGATATGCGAGATACGCTTTGAAGTATCTTCCGAGCCACCGTCAGGAACTCTGTCTCGTGGCCCTAAGAGAATCTACCTGACCTTTCCGAACTTGAGTGTCATTCCCAGCGTGTACTGAACATCAGGCTTTCCACTGCTCGTAAAAATGTACGTCGCCCCTGCTGAAGCAGCGACGATGTTTGAGAGGGCGAGCTGGATCCCGGCCCCGGCGTAGGGATCAACTTGAACCGGTGGTTCTTTTATCGTTTTCACACCTGTCGCTGTGTCAGTGATCGTGGTCTTCTCTTTTGAGGCGCGAGCTCCGGCGCGGGCAAAAATACCCAGCCACTTTGTCGTAGGAATTGTTGAGCGAAGTCCCACCATCGCCCTTTGCGCCTGGTCTTCGGCTTTCTCATTCTGAGAAGGGAAATCTCGTCGGCCATTGGCCTGTGTACCCTCAAGCTCGAGAGAGAGCAATGTGTAGCCCGCGAGAACTCGAGCGCCAAAAAATGTGCGGGTTGAATAACGGGCCGGTGCCGGATACTGGTTGTTCGTGTGCTCAATCCCGTAGAGAGGTTCAAAGCGGATGGAGAAGGCACTGTCGGCGGCCAGCGCGGGAAGAGAGAGGAGACCGCACAGGAGAATAAAAAATTTAAGCATTCATGAAGCCTTGGGGGAAAAACTGGTTATGAGGGTCGTGTTCTTTCTTAAGATCTTTAAAGAGCCCGAGCTGATTGGGGCCGTGGAATTTCTTGATATAGCCTTGTTTGAGGAGTCCAATTCCGTGTTCCGCAAATGGGGATCCTTTCCATTCGTAAACATTTTGGTAGAGCTCAAGGAGTTTATCCTGACAGACTTTTACTTTCTCTTTTGTGGGGAGGTAATTGTAATGAAGGTGAGCGTCCCCAAAATGGCCAAAGAGACAATACGATATCCCGAGGGAAGATGCTTCCCGATAAAACTCAATGAGCTTGTGGAAATCCTCACTGCGAACCTGAACATCCGTTCCGACCTTGACGACACCCATCTGTGAGTTGCGCTCAAAGATGGCGCGCGGAACTCCGGCCCGGACATGGTGAAACTTATTCTCGGCGATTTCAAAAACATCATCGGGAGAAACGTGCGTGAGGGCACACAGAACGTTGCCGTAGATCTCCTCAAACTGGTCGGATTTGATTTCAAGGAAGATGACATCCTGATTACTTCCCAGGCGCTCATCGGCCTTCAGGTAATTCATACAATTGGAATCCAAAAGCTCACAAGAAATGATGGCGTCTCGGTGTGACTGAACCGCCGCATGAATTTCCAAATGAGGTTTGTCATTTTCTTCCCAGCGCGGGAGGAGAATAAAGACATAAGTGACGCCGAAATTTTCTGAAGTTTCGATCTCCACTTCTGTCACTAGCCCGAGCTGACCTTCGGTGCCGATCATGAGGTCGATGGCCTTTTCAAAACGCGGGTAGGGAGCATTCTTGAAATTGCGGTAGTGATTGAAGTCTGATTGATAGGGTGTCAGATAGTTCGAAGAAGAAAGAAATGAGTCTTCGCGAGTCAGACTTTTCTCTTCACCATTCCAGTTCAGGTATTTGAGACCTTTGACCTGAGAGCGCATGTTCCCGAAAGCAAAACATCTTTCACCCGTGCACGATGTGGCAATCCCTGCTGTAATAAGAGCGAGCTGCTCCGTCGGAGAGGTTTTTAAATTTCTCCCTTTCGATTTGAGGAATTTCTTCGCCTCTTCCCAGGAAACGCCCCCTCGTAAGACAAGGTTTCCGTTGGGTTTGAGTTCCATGTGGGCCGGAAGCTTCGAGAGATCACAGAGAGCGAAGTCTCCGTCATTCTTCCAAGGAAGAAGGGAGTCGAGTTTATCGTAGGGAACGACAGTAGAAGTTTTCGATGAGAAATAGAAGCTCGCTTGATGCGTCTTGAGATGACGAATCAGATCTTCTTCGGAGTAAAATGTTTTTGTGATAAATGCCATATTGACCTCGGTATAGGTCTCTTATTTTAGCATTCTTTAGGAGGTTCGGGCCATGGAAGTTGTCGCTGTTCTAGGTGCCTCAAATGATTCTTCCCGGTATGCTTACAGGGCGATGCTCATGCTAGCTGAATACGGTCACACGGCGATACCCGTGCAC
Source organism: Vaucheria bursata (assembly GCA_032358265.1). NCBI lineage: Eukaryota > Xanthophyceae > Vaucheriales > Vaucheriaceae > Vaucheria > Vaucheria bursata. The sequence continues at coordinate 3,090 of JAULBW010066487.1, forward strand.
CCAAGGGAGACGGAAGTCTTAGGGAAACGAGTCTTTTCTTCACTAGGGGAGCTCTCTCGATCAGGACAGAAGGTAGATACGGTGACGGTCTATGTCGGGGCCGCTATATCGCAAAAATTAGAAAAAGATTTTTTGGATTTAAAACCACGGAGAGTGATTTTTAATCCTGGATCTGAGAATCCTGGCATTCAAGATTCATTGAAAAAGAAAGGTATTGCGGTAGAAGAGGCCTGCACACTCGTCCTTCTTCAAACGAATCAATTTACCAACTGACCTGGATCATTATCGCGTCGCAAGGTGCGTTTGTTCATTCTTTTTTGGCCCCAAATTTTTTCCTCTCACTCATAAACACTCGAAAAATGTTCTGACTTTTATGGTCTAGTAATTGCAGTGGACGCCTTACTCAATCAAAAGGGGTCCTGTGAAAAACTTATTTTTCTTTGTTCTTTTTTTAACAACGTTCCTGAACTTGCCAGTTTTTGCGCAATCAAGTGATGCCTACTGTCAGGCCAATCCGTATGCTGCAAGCTGTACTTCCTCTGCTTCTCGTTGCGAAAGAGATCCGTATTCTGCGGGATGCACCTCTTCACCATCTCGCTGTGAAAGAGATCCGTATTCCGCCGGCTGCACCTCTTCACCATCGCGCTGTGAAAGAGATCCGTATTCCGCCGGCTGCAGTTCTTCCACATCTCGCTGTGAAAGAGATCCGTATTCCGCGGGCTGCAGTTCATCCACATCTCGCTGTGAAAGAGATCCGTATTCCGCGGGCTGCAGTTCTTCCACATCTCGCTGCGAGAGAGATCCGTATTCTGCGGGATGCAGTTCTTCACCTTCACGTTGTGAGAGAGATCCTTATTCAGATGGCTGTGCTAGCACACCATCTCGCTGCGAGAGAGATCCGTACTCCGCTGGTTGCTCTAGTTCAGATTCTCGCTGCTCAAGAGATCCGTACTCAGCCGGATGTTCGTCTGAGGGGTATTGCGAAAGAAATCCTCACAATCCATCGTGCAAGGATCCTGAGACAACGATAAAGTTTTTCCTGCGGATCAAATCTCAATTGAAGTAAAGAAATCGAGAAGGGCCTTCTCAGAGGCCCTTCTTCCTTATTGGCATTTGAGGGGAGAGTTCTCGCGAATGAATTTCTCAAGGATCGGCCAGTAATGACCGTCCTTGACCTTCTTGTGATTCAGGAAGAAAAGGTTCGCGAGGATCGGCGATGTTTTGATTGCCGCGAACGTGAGCTCTCCCGGAAGGGCGATCTTGTACATCTTGAAATTCTTGATCGGGTATCCATTGATGTAAACTTTTTGTCCGCGATGAGTTTGCGGTTTGTAATTCACAAATCGATCTCCCTCTTTGACGGTGAAACCATCAATCGTCAGAGGAAGAGGCGAGTCCGGTGAGTTCAGGAAGTTGATCGCGAACTTCATGAGAAATCCGGGCATCCAGGCGGTCGCAATCTGCCAGCCCTCATCCCCCCATTTCCGGAAGTGCGGGAAGTTATCAATCATGTCCCCATAGCGGATTGGTCCCGGGGCAATTTCCTCACCCTGGAAGTTATCAATCTGAAAACCCAGGTCCGCTTTCCCATTGATCCGCGTGAGCCGTGCCATGTGCTGTGACCAGCAGGATTTCTGGTTCTGATCGACACCATTATAGTTTCCGTTCAGCGTGATTTCAGAAAACCCGATCACTTCTTCCCAATTCCTCTTAAAGTACTGCTCACGATTTGAGTACGCGGTATCAACGAATTTTTTTATCGTTTCATCTTCAGGGATATCCATCGTCACATCGTAAATGCGGTAGTCGATGACTTTCGTCTGACCATCTCGTTGAAGATCGAGAATGAGAGAGCCTACTGCCGTCCCATGGGCGCCGGCCTGGAGAACGGGAATTTCTCTTCCTTCAAGATTCTGGATGAGTTTCGGTTGCTCAAGGCGGATGTGGTCGTGGCCTCCGACAACGAGATCAATCGAGCGGGATTTCTGAATGAGTTTCGTATCGCGCGCTAAACCCTGGTGAGTCAGAGCGATGAGGTAATCGATGTTATCTTTTTTTGCTTTCTCGGCAACCTTGAGACCAATTTTATGAGGAGGAAGAATGAATCCCAGGGGACGGAGTGGGTATTGGAAATGGAGTTCCGGAGTGGTTAAGCCGAAGACACGGACCTTGAATTCTCCGACGGTGATATCTACCGAATCTGGGAGATAGTTTAATAAACCCGTCATGCGCTTATTGCCCATATTGGCCGAAAGCATGCTGGCCTGGAGTTTCGCTTGCTTGATTTGATTGGCGAGCTCGCGGCCACCCAGGATGAAATCGTGGTTCCCAAGAACCGTGACATCTACCCCCAGGAGATCGAGTGCTCTGAGAGAGTCCACACCCTGATTGGAAAAATAAAAGGAAGAGCCTTCACCAAAATCTCCGCCATCAAGGTAGACGGAAATCATCCCTTGTCTCGTCGCTTGATCACGAAGACCGTCGATCACGGTTTTCAGTCGCGCGTACCCTCCCATTCCTCCTCTGGTCCCCGCAAAATACGAGTGAAGATCGTTGGTATGGATGATCTGCACGAGTCTTGCCTGAGCGCTAGAGATGGTGAAGAGAAAGGCCAAAAGCATTTTGAGCATAAATTCCAGTTGAAAGTGGGTGATCGCTCCATTTAAAACCAGTCTGTCGATTGTTGTGAGACTGTATTTTTTTCCTCTCTCCATTTTGTCTTTTTCACTCTGTGGCCAAGGGGAAATCTGTAGGTTAGAAAGCTCACATGAACTCTGAATTACTTCTCCCCGTAGGAAACATGGAAATGTGTTTAGCTGCTGTGCATCACGGCGCAGACGCTATTTACGTCGGAGTCCCGTTTTTCAACGCTCGGGGAAGAACCACCGATCTCTCTATGGCCGAGCTCAAAGAGATGATCGACCTGTGCCATCTCTACGGCGTCAAAGTGAATCTCGCTTTCAACGTCGTGATCTTTGAAAACGAATTTCCGAAAGTCATAGAAACCTTAAAAGAAATTCTCCCCATGGGGCCGGATGCATTCATCGTTCAGGACTTGGGGCTCGCAAAACTCATCCGTGAAATGGCACCCCATCAGCGCATTCATGCTTCGACTCAAATGACAGTCACCAATCCCGATGCCATTAAGCTCGTGGACGACTTAAAAATTGATCGCTTCGTTCTGGGGCGTGAAAATTCTCTCTCTGAAATCAAACTCATTCGCGAGCAGACGGATAAAGAACTCGAAGTCTTTGTTCACGGCGCCCTCTGTGTCGCTTACTCCGGGCAGTGTTTTACTTCCGAGTCCCTCGGCGGACGAAGTGCCAACCGCGGTCAGTGCGCGCAATCTTGTCGTCTGCCTTATGAACTCTATGTCGATGACGTGAAAAAAGAAATGGGGGACAAGGCCTACCTCGTTTCCCCAAAAGATCTCATGGGCATCGAAGAAGTCCCAGCTCTCCGTGATCTCGGAGTGAATTCCTTTAAAGTCGAGGGCCGTTTAAAAACTCCTGAGTACGTCGCCAGTGCCGCGAAAAACTATCGGGAAGTGATTGATGGTCAGCCCCTTCGTCTTAATCAGCGCACAGAAGAACTGGCGAGTACGTATTCGCGCGGATTCTTCTCGGGATGGCTCAATGGTGTCGACCATCAGCAGCTCGTAGATGGAACGTTTTCCGCTCACCGGGGGCTTTATCTCGGGGAAGTGAAATCCGTTGCGAAGGGACGATTTACCCTGAGCTGTGAAACCCAACTCAAGCCGCAGATGGGATTACTTATTGTGGGAAATGAAGAGATGGGTTCCAAGATCATGGCGGTGAAAAAATCCGGACAAGACTTCGAAGTGGAACTCTTGCAGAAGAATCTCGACATCAAGAAGGGTCAGAAAGTTTATCTCAATTCCAATGAAACATTGGCCCGCGAGCTTCAGAAGAACTGGAACTCCCGCGAGCACATGAAAAAGATTCCACTCAAGTTTCTGGTTCAGGGTCTCTACAACGAGCCAATGCTCGTGAAAGTGATCGACCCCGAAGGACGCGAAGTTTACGCTCAGACCATCTCAAATCTTACCCCGGCCAATAATAGAGTCACCACTCAGGAATTCGTGCAAGAAGAACTTTCCTCTTTAGGAACGACCGTCTATCGGATGGAAAGCTTCGAGTGCTTCCTTCAGGAAGGCCTCTTTATGAATCACCGGGAGCTGAAAGAACTCCGCCGTGAACTCGTGGAGAAAATGAATGCGGCCCGGACGACAAGACTGAGAGAAGTCGTCGACGTTTCGGCACCGGCCATTTCGCGCTCGAAAGCATCCACTGGTCTCAACGTTCTGGTTCGGACAACGGAACAAGTCGAAGCGCTGGTGGATATCAAAGGCATTAAGAGTGTTGTGCTGGATTTTGAATTCGGAAAGAATTACGAAAGTTCTTTAAAGCTTCTTCGTGAAGCCGGCATCAAAACCGGAATCGCGACGACAAGAATCCTGAAGCCCCAGGAATATTACAATCTTAAAATGATTTCTCGGCTGAATCCCGATTTTATTCTGGTGAGAAATCTCGGGGCCCTTGAATACTTAAAGCGCGAAACAAAAATTCCGCTCATCGGTGACTTCTCCTTGAACGTCACCAATGCACGCTCACTTTCGTATCTCGCGGATAAGGGCCTTGAAACGATCAACGTCTCTTACGATCTCAATCAGGATCAACTTCTTGAGCTTGTGAAACACAGTGATCCTTCAACAATCGAAGTGACGATTCATCAGTACATGCCAGAATTCCACATGGAGCATTGTGTGTTCGCGGCCTTTCTCTCCAAGGGTTCATCTTTCAAAGACTGCGGCAAGCCTTGCGAGAAACACGAAGTAAAACTCAAAGACCCTTACGGCAACTGGCACTTCCTCAAGGCCGATCACGAGTGCCGGAATACATTTTTTAAAGCGACTCCGCAGTCAGCTGGGTTTTTGGTTGAGGCGCTGAAACGCGAAGGAGTGGCCTCTGTTCGCCTAGAAGCTTTGAGTGAGAACGCTCACGAACTGACGCTCAAAGTGAAAACATACCTGGGCATTTTAAATGGCGAACTCACTCCCGGTGAGGCGATGAAGAAACTCGAGCTGGTTGAGTCGTACGGCCTGGGTCTCGGACAAATGAAAAAATCAGATACCTATCAGGATAGAAAAAAATCTTAAGTCTAACCTCCACCGGTGGAGGTCACGGAGTTTTATGCTTTCATTATTTATTGCTTTAGAAATCATCGGCCCATGTTCTCAGAAACCTCTTATCGCTACCAATCTGGTGGAAGGTCTCACTGTCGGTGAATCAACGGTGAAAACTTTCTGGGCCAGAAAGATCGCGTTCCAGGGCACAGACCGCGCGATCAATACCATCATGAATATTCCTTTCAAGGAACAGACTCTGGAAGTGATTTCTCAGACTGATATGCGCGCCTACGGCTGGTGCTTTGACGTGGACGGAGAAGTACCGGAATCCTACGCCGATGAAATTCCTCTGCACGAAGGAATGAAAAAAATCCGTTGGTTCCATGGTTACGCAGAAATGAAAGGTGGCCAGTGGGTGAGTCAGTGCCGTGAAACGGCGAAACTAAAACCCGCTTTCCTATGTCAGGACTAAAATTTCAGGACTTCCACTTTAAGATTCCGGACTTTTTCTTTTTCCACACCCGACATGCAGGTTTCCATGACTTCGTCTGTTTCGAGAACATTCAACTGTTCAAAGGCGGCGACATATTCGCCATTTTTGTGAAGACATGAGGAGACTTTTCTCATCGCCTTCGAAATGTGATCGACATAAGGGCATCTCCACGAAGAGGTTCCTTTGTAGGCCTTTTCCGTGGTCCAGATCAGATCGAGTTCTTTCATAATACCAAAGTATCCTCCCACCATATCTCCGCAGCCAGAGCTGTTTCCCTCGGAACAGAGGTACAGAAGCCCAAGACTTCCAGAGGCAACGACAGTGTCACTGACCACGCCGAAGCTAGTCACAAGATAACTCCCCGCAGTTCCCGTCGTTTGAAGAAAGGAATTCTGAATTCTCTGAGGAGTAGACACATCAAGATTCTCAAGAGGTTTAAGGCATTCAGAATGATTGATCGTTTGTTTATAAGTAAGACGGTTGACCGATGGAGCCGAGGAGCATGCGATGAGAAAAAGGAAAAACAAATATTTCATAACTCTCTCCATTCCCCGGGGTTTAAATCACCGAGTTCATAGTCTCCGCTCTTGATCCGGATGAGGCGTAGGCAGGGATGACCAATCGCCGCCGTCATCTTTCGCACCTGACGATTTTTCCCTTCCACGATTTTCATCTCAATCCAGATGTCCTGGACCGTTTTTCTGAATCTCACCGGGGGATCGCGCGGAGGAACCTCGGGTTGAGGGTCCAAGATTTTCGCTTCACAGGGCCTCGTCATGTAGTCTTCGATCTTCAGACCCACACGCATTTTCTCCAGTGACTCTTCCGTCGGTACTCTTTCGACGAGCACCCAGTAGGTTTTTTGTTTTTCATTTTTGGGATTCAAAAGCCGTTCGATCAGAGGACCATCGTCCGTGAGAAGAAGGAGACCTTCGGAATCCTTATCGAGCCTTCCAGCTGCGTAGATTCCTTTCGGAAGATCGAACTCGGCAAGGGATCTGGCCCCGTCTTCCGGGGTGAACTGTGAAAGAACTCCATAGGGCTTGTGAAATAATACATACCTAGGCATGGCCCTATCCTAGCATAAACACTGAGCTCAGGCCGTCTTAATCTGACTGAGAGCAAAAGTGAGATGCATCATTCTTTAGGCGGGCGTAAAATATCCTGAGGCGAACAAGGGAGTTCCCAATGGAAAAAGTCATCCTGTTCTTAGGTCTTGGTTTTTTCTCTCTCGCAACCACTCTTCTGGGAGGTTTTGCTTTCAACTAAAGGGTTATCAAGGAAGGTTCTTGACTCAGGGAAGAGTCGACTTTAACTTCATCAAATGTCTGATTACGAACTCGTCTACAGTGACGACCCTAATTTTAAAAAGCGCTGCAAAAAGTGCGGAAAGTTCCCCTGTGCCTGCCCCAAGGCAACAGATCTCAAACCAGCTGATCATCAATTAAAAATTCGTCGTGAAGTGAATGGCCGTGGTGGAAAGACCGTGACGGTGGTTTTTGAGCTGCCCGTGAACGAACCGTATTTCACAGATCTCGCCAAGAAATTAAAGTCTCTTTGCGGAACTGGAGGGTCATTTAAAGACAATATGATCGAAATTCAGGGGGATCACCGGGAGAAGATCAAAGCCCATCTCGAGAAATTGGGATTTAAGACTAAACTCGCGGGGGGCTAGGTTTGGCGCAAGGCAAAATTATTTAACGGCCTTGCATTTGATGAATACTGGCCCATAGATCGATGACACAACTTCGATGTCATACGAGATTCCAAGGTTTTCCACGGCAAAGATTGGCGAAAGAAAGATGAAAACGAGTTTTTCGTCGGAAAGGAAATTAATCCCAACGTAACGGGCCTCACTGGATTCATGGATGGCACTAACCGGAGAGTTGCGGCTTCCCGTCACTTCGCCCTTTTGAAAATGGAAAAGTGAGATGGCCCTTTTCGGGCTCAGAAATCTGAACTCAAAACCCATCTTTTCATACTCATCACGCTTCATCTCACAGGATATTTCTGTGCTCAACGCTGCCATCGCATTGATTGAAAAGAATGAAAGAAGGATCAAAAAGAATTTCATGAGGTGAATATAATCGAAACTTCTATGGGCCGACTAGCTCTCTTTTTTTGTATAAGAAAATGATGAACCTCTGCCTCCGCTGCCGCCGTCGAATCAGGACCTGTATCTGCGAGAGTCTCAATCCCTTTGAGACCAACACGCGATTCATCCTTCTCATGCACCCGATGGAATACAAAAAAGAGAAGGTCGGAACCGGAAGATTCAGTCATCTCATCCTTAAGAATTCCCGGATCATTGTGGATGTGGGGTTCGATGAAAATAAGGATTTTCTTGAGGTCTTAAATGACCCTGAGTATGAGAATTTCGTTCTCTATCCAGGCGATAAATCCCTGAACCTCTCAAATCCTGGGGCCTCTCTCAGTCCCGGAAAGAAACAGGTCTTCGTCATTGATGGCACCTGGGCCTGCGCCAAGAAGATGATGAAGCTCACGACAAAGCTTCACTACCTCCCGCGTCTTAGTTTTACCACGGACCGGGTTTCGGAATTTAAGGTGAAGCATCAACCGATTCCGGGATGCCTATCGACCGCTGAGAGTCTTCACCAGTTGATTTTGGAAATGAATCGACTCGGGGTCGAGATGACCAACGGGAAAGAAGATAATCTGATGGATGTTTTCCGGAAAACTGTCGATCAGCAAATGGAAGCGGCGGCCGACTTAGAAAGATCACGTTATCGCGCCAAACCCTTTGTGGAGCCCCATCTTCGAAAGATTTCCAAAAAATGGGGATGGCGAAACGTCTTCTTTAAAAATTAACCACGACGATTTCATCCCGTGGTTTTTCTCCCCACCCATGTCGGTTCACATTTTTAAATAGAGCTCTGAGTCTCCACCACATCGTCATCTGCTTATAACCGAAGTGAATGAACAGTGATCCCAGTGCCATTTTCCGCCAGGACATCGCCCGAGCTTTCGAAATGTATTTCGAATCCAGATAGAGTCCTGAAAGCGACAGGATGAAGTTGTAGAGAAGACCTGCGACTAACCAGAGGAGAAATGCTTCCATCGACATTTGTCCAGTGAACCAGGCGACAGGAACAATCACATAGGCCGCAAGTTCAAACACCGGCGACAGTAGCTCCACGATCCACATGTAGGGAATGGCGAGGATGCCGGAAATTCCATGGCGAGGATTCAGGCAAAGGGACTTATTCGCAAAAAGTGTTTGCATGAGACCAAGCTGCCATCTCACACGCTGGCGCATGAGGTGACGGACTTTTCCGGGGACTTGAGTATAACAAGTGGTGACCGGAAGAATTCTTATCGCATGATCCTCTCCTGCATATTCTTTCCGCAGGCGAACGATAAGATCGAAGTCCTCCGTAATGGAGCGGTGATTAAAACCTCCGACTCTTTCAATCGCCTCTTTTTTTACCATGCAGAATGCACCGGAGATGAGAATCGTGGAATCAAGAAGACTCCACCCCAGGCGCTCGCACACAAATGTTCGGAGATATTCAATGCGCTGGAATGTGACGAGCCAACTGCTCTGACTATTTTCAACTGGTAGATTGTTTCTCAGAGTCTGTGAATTCATCACCTGAATCACACCCCCACAAGCAATCAGTTTCTTATCCTGAGCAAAGGCGCTCAGACACGACTCCACTCCTTGTCGGGAGGGAATGGTATCAGCGTCCATCGTGCAAACGAGCGGGAAGCGAGCGTAGTAAAGTCCGCGGTTCAGGGCCTGGGCCTTTCCCATGTGGGGAACATTCACGATCCGCAGTGCCGGGTGGGTGACGGACTCGAACATGTTGGCATCAACTTTGCGAAGGAAAAACATGGTCGAAAGGAGCTTCATCGTCTGGTCGGATGAGCCATCATTGATGACGATGATTTCTTTATTGGCGTTGGCCAAAGAAAGGTAAGTCTGGATTGTTTCAACGATAAGAGATTCTTCATTGAATGCTGGGATAAGAAAACTAACTCCCGGAAGCTCCATGGAATTCTGTTTTTTGCGATACCGGCGGATTTTCACCCAGGATAGGACAAGGAGAATAGAATACAGACAGGCGATAAAAAAGAAGTAGACAGCTGTGGCCTCAAGAATAAAAAGAGTGATTTCTTTCATTAGTCCACCGTCCAAAGAAGATTAAGTGTTGTCGTCAGGAATTGATTTTTTAATTGCTTGTAGTTGGTATGATCGAAAACTCCTTCCACGCGGAAGTTGTCCCGAAAAAACCAACTGCCACCGAGCCCGCCGGATCTCGTATCCACCAATGTGTTCGACCGTCCGACTATCCCCTGGGAAGCTTCTTTCCCCTGGAAACCGAAGACGAAGGCGGTGAATTTGTTCTCAACGTAGTACATGGCGCGGAGACCGTAATTGTATACAGTCTCTGTGCTCGAAGGGGAGGCGATCGTCGCCTTCCCGGACATCAACTGAGGAATGAAAATGAAGTTCGAAATTTGTTCGATTTCCATCCCGAGATTCATCATATGGACTCGCGTGATACTGTAGCGGTTATCGCGATAAACGAGATAGGGAGTAAAACCTGGGGCAGCCGCATAGTAGGCGGAAAGAACTTTCTGCTCACGGGGCAGAATTTCATTCTCTCCTTCACCGAGATAGTAGCGCGCCTCGACAGTCAGCCGGTCGGTCGCTTTGTATCCGACGAAGGCTCCGTAACGTTTCTCATAGAACGAAAACCTCTCCAGGTAGGTTCCATTCATTCCGACGAAAATTTTCCTTCCGAGATCGTGTTTCCCGGAGATTTCTTGCTGCCACCCTTCCTCATTTTGGCGCTTGATCGAGACGTGTGTTGTGGAGAGAAAAAAGTCTGTCGAGGACATAGCGGTACCCGACAGAAGAAGTATGGCAATAAGAAGGAAGTTCATCCGTGACCTTTCAATTGTTAATCCTTGTCTCTATGCTAAAATTTTTGTGAAAGGTTGGGCAATTCAAATTCATGAAAGTCATCACACTAAATGAGGGCATCTCCTCGTTTCACAAGGTATTCAAAGAAGCGCAGGGCCTCAAGCAGAAGGTCGTGCTCTGGCAGGTGTTCCAGGGCCATCGTACCGTCTGTGATTCTTTGCTCATTTCTTACGACCATGAAATAAGAGTTCTGGGATTTCTTCCCGGGGACTCCGAACTTATCCTTTCTCATCCACTCTATTTTTACATTGAGGACCAGCAGGTGATCTTCAAGACGTCAGTGGAATCCCGAACTGGCACAAGTATCAACGTGAAATGGCCCCAGGAAATGAACCTCCTCGATGAGAACGATGCGGTTCCAGATTTTAATCGGAACAAAGTCCAGACTTTCTGGAGTTCGAAGTCGAGCTCAGGCACGGAGAAGATCAACGATCTCATTCGTGTGAAGTCGATGAAGGAAAGAAGCTCGCGGGACCAGGATTTCCTGGAAGGCGAGTTTGATCATAAGACACTAGATGAAGAAGATAAACTGTTCGCCAATAAGCGCGAGAGTCCGCGCGTCCGACCCAAGGCCGATAAGCTCGTGAAGCTGGTTCGTAAAGGCGAATCGAAAGTCAATATCATGAAACTCTTTGATCTCTCGCGGGGGGGAATGGGATTTCTCACTTTCAATCCCGATCAGTTCCCCAAAGGGACGGAGATTTTTGTGACGGGATTTGATGCCTTTGATCTCGATGATCCACTCATCGGAACGATCATGTCTTTGCGGGCGGTGGATGAAACGAACGTGGAATTCAAAGTCGGAATCAAATTCAATGAGGGGCAGGAATAATCCCTGCCCCCGCGAAAACTAGAATTCGTAGTGATAGTAGAATTCGTTGGTGTAATCGGTGTGTTCTTTTTCGATCAGCTTCTTCTGCTTACGGAGTGACTTCGAGATTTTCTTCATCTTCTTCTCGAGATCTTTGGCATCTACATACTCGGCGCCGTCGCCCCGGTCACAGACCGTCGACTGACGGTGAACGAAAATCATCTGATTGAGAATTTCATCGCGGGCGATGATGACCTTAGTCTTATTGTTATTCATGTGAGAACCAACCGCTTTCAAGTGCTCCGGGTAAAGCTTCATGAGGTTCGGGAGCTCTGAGCACGCCTCTTTGACTTCTTCCTTGTCGGCGTGAGCGGCGACACTTTCTACGCCTGTGATAATGGAATCAAGGCGCGTGAGCATTTCTTTTTTCTTTTTCTTCTCAAACTCAGAAATACCGAAGGCACTCTGGACGAGGACCATCATGGCAATTGCCGTCATAAGTTTCATAAAAACCTCCAGGTTTTTAACAGGTGTCGAAACTTCAGACACAGTAAGTGCCTGAAGTCGCGGTTTCATCGTTTATGTCAGGAGGATTTATCCAAGACCCATGCCACGTTCCTGGATCGTGGAAATCTGGATACGGAGATCGATGAGCTGCTGGTCCCAGTAACCGGCAGAAGAGAATTGGGGGAAAATACGCTGGAAAGAGTGGTCGTCCCAGCGCTTGGCAATCCAGGCGTTGAAATGAACCATTCGCATGGAGCGAAAAACTTCTGTGAGGTCCATTCGGAGATGATCTCGTCTGGTCATCTCTTTGTAGGCCGAGAGAAAGATATCTCTGTCTTTCAAGCTGTATTCATCTGCGCCCGAGTTCAGTAACCACAGATCCTGCTCAAGGGGGCCGGTTAAGCAGTCATCAAAATCCACGGCCATGGGACCCGCGCTCGTCCAGACAATGTTTCCGCGGTGAAAGTCTCCATGGAGACGCTGAACCGGTAGGTGAGCAAGCATTGGTGTGATTAAAGCTTCTAACTGAGGAAGAAGGGAAAGGTAAAATGTGAAGCTCGGGTGATCAACGGGTTTGGTTTGCTCTAAGGCCTCCATCGATCTTTTGATAAATGTCACCGGGGTCAGTGCCAGGCGATGAGCGAATGTTCCCATGGAGCCGATGTTGTGAATGCGTCCAATCAGGCGCCCGGCCTGCTCGAGCTCTTCTTTATTAAATTCATCCTTAAGTCTTCCCATGACTTTCGGGAAGAGTGCATAAAAGAGATTGGTTTCTGTATTGAGAAGAACTGATTGTCCGTTCACTTCCAGTGGCGGAACCACCGGTACTTCAAACTCAGTGAGGGTGGTCAGAAACGTATGCTCTTCCTGAATCTGCTCACGGGACCAGCGCCCCGGGCGATAGAACTTAACGATGACGTTTTGCCGGGAGAATCCCGGACCCATGTCCTCCGGTGTGGCGAGTTCAACATCGTAAACGCGATTCTCCAAAGAATTGAGGGCCATATTTCTGCCGGTGAGCCTCTTCCCAAGGGACTCAACTGCCTGCATGACGTGGTCAGGAGTCAGGAGATGGAAATGCTGGGTTTCTTTGCCCCATAAACCTTGTGAATCATTCATGGGCTCAATTTAGCAGAAAAAGGGCAGATTTATGTTAGAATTTTCCCATGAAGTTTCTTTTTCTCATTCTTATGATGTCTGTTGCAGTCTCTGCGGAAACCGTTGATAAGGAAGAAGAGGCACGCAAAGCCGCCCTTGTCCTAGGTTCTACCTACACGCCCAAGAAGGCCGACGATAAGTCAGAGGTCCTGATCGATTTTGAGCAGAAGGACCCGATGAATGATGAAGAGAAAGAAGTTGTCCTCGCCAATTATGAAAGAACCAGAAGCGAGTACAAGGAAGATTCCAGCGACAGTCTTTTTGAGCGGATTTCCAAGGCCTATGTGAGAAACCTCGACAAGGTTCTCACACGGAAGAATCCCTAATCATCTGCGGCGACGTGCTTTGTATCTCCGGTAGCGGCGCTTTCCGAGTCTTCTTCTTTTTCTGACCTCATTCATGTTGTTCTGAAGATCTTTAATGAAGACGGCGAGTTCCCTGCCGAAAATCACATCACCTTTTTCACCAACATTTTCAACATTGAGGAACCAGTGATCGTCGATGGCCAGATTCTGAATCATCATGAAATTCGGCAGACTCTTGTTGGCAATCACGCGCCATGGATTTTTATCGATTGTTTCAGGAAACATTTTGGCGTGAATTGGGCTCGAGGTAATTTCAAATCCCGGTCTTCCGAATAGTGTACGCGGAAACTGCATGATCTCTGACATGTGCCGATCACCCGAGACAAAGATAAATGGAGTATTGAGTTTTTTCATCTCATCCACAAAGCGGGAGAATTCTAGTGGATGGTTTCCTTCGAATGACTCAAACTGATGATAACCGCCAAAGAACTGGTCACCCTTGATGATTAAGCTGGGGTTTGTTTCTTCCCGGAGTTTTTTTCCGAGCCAGGCCATCTGATCAAGTCCAAGATGAGTTCCTTCTTTTTCCGGTGCGCGGTAGTAGCGGGCGTCGAGGAAATAGAGATTGAATACACCGAGTGAAAGTAGTCCGCCTACGCCGAATCCTTTTTCCCACTCATCGTCAGAAAGATCCTGTGCCATGAATGCGTCAAAAAATTCCAGAGAAGCTTCTTTGTGTTTAAAGTCTCTTCCGGAGTTATTGGCACCGTAATCGTGATCATCCCAGAGCGCGTGAACCGGAATCAGTTTTTCTTGAAAGAAGAGGGGAATCGTGAGACGGGAATCAATGTATCTTTTCCAGAGACCCTCGGGATCGATCTCAACCGAAGAGCCAGACTTTTCTTTCTTGTCGGCATATACATTATCGCCAATCAAGAGCAAGTACTCAGGATTTCTTTTGGCAAGAGCATTCCAGATTTCAAAGTGCTCGGAGAAATAATCATCAAGGCAGCTGGCGACCGCAAGATTCAGCTTACTCTCTGACATCTGGCCTTTTCCGACGAGCCTTTGATCGACAACTTTCTCACCCTCAAAGACGTAGAGGTTAAAGTCTTTTTTCGGATCACGGGTGAAGATCATTTTGTGGATGGCGAAGGGGGAAAAATCTCGGGTGACGACTTTGATCTCCTCCGGAGCAAGGATTTCACCTTCGGCCGTTCGTAGCTCGAACCGCGGAGTCATCGTTTTAGGTGTTAAGATCGAGAACTCAACCGAGTTGGTATTTGTCACCCCTTGGAGGATGGAAAGTTTATCTGTTCTTTGCTTTGGCAGCTGACTGCAGGCAGAGACAACAAAAAAAAGGACGAGAAATAACGCTTTCAATTTAAGCTCCATCTCAGAAAGGATAACCCAGGTTCAGTAGCACGTTCGAAAGTTCCACAAGGGGAAGTCCGATGATGGCAGTGTGATCGTCCATCTCGATTCGTTCAAATAATTTTATCCCACGGGCCTCGAGCTTGTAGCTTCCAGCGCAATCTAAGGGAAGGTCAGTTTCCACATAGCGAGTGATTTCATCCACAGTCAATTCGCGCATGTGAAGGCGAGTCGTGTTCAGGAATGATGTTTGCCCTCCGGGCCAGGTGACAGTCACGGCGGTGAGTAACTCATGAGTTTTCCCACTCATTTCCTGGAGCTGTCTTACGGCACCATCGCGGGAACCGGGTTTCCCGTAGATCGTTTTTCCGATGGCACAAACCTGGTCGGAGCCGATCACACAGCAGGAAGGATTTCTCGCGAAGACTGCTTCGGATTTCATGCGGGAAAGGCGAAGAGCAATGTCCCCTGATTCAAGTTCAAGCAGCTTCAGGGGACCTTCATCCACACCAGGATTCTCAGCGAAAAATCCCCAGCCCAGCTGAGCGAGAAGTTCAGCGCGGTATTTTGACGTGGATGCGAGGATAAGGGGATATGGGATTTTCAATGATTAATCTTTTCCCAGATCTTCAGGCAGAAAATCCGGTTCTGTTTACATTCCTTCCAGGGATAATCGAGGATAATATCGCGGGTAGGGGACTTATTAATTCCCGCCGCCACACAACTTTTACAGATCGTGAGCGTGTAGTACTTACGGTAAAAGGCATAGACTGCGGCGTATTTCTCTTCCGTTGTTTCTGCGGCTTCAAGAGCGAGTTTCAGTTTCTTGGCGTGAGAGGTAATGATTTCGGTTAGCTTTTTTGCTTCCCGGTTTTCCGGATCGAGTGACCAGTCACTCTGGACGGAGATCATTTTTTTACCTCTCCAAAGATGTGAGCGGCTCCGCCGTAGATCGCACCTTTGTCACTTGAAACAGTAGCACTGATCACTTTGACTTTTCCCTTGAGGGAAAAGTGAATGAGCTCATCAAGTTTCTCGCGGATGACAGCATTAAAGGAGTCACCAAGTTTAGAAACTCCGCCGCCAATAATGAAGGCTTCAGGACCGAACATCACGGCCATGCTGGTGAGTCCAGAGGCAAGCTCTTCTGCAATCGTATTGATGATTGTTTTCGCACGCTGATTGCCTTCACCGTAGAGAAGACCAAGCTTCTCAATTGTCCATTCTTCTCCGGTGAGTTCATGGATGGTCTGCTTAATTCCCTTGGCCGAAAGAAAACTTTCCAGATGATTCATCCCCCCACAAGAGCAGAGACGTTTTTTGACATTCGGAATAAGAACATGGCCGCCTTCCGCTCCCAGAGCATCATGGCCTCGGTAAAGTTTGTTCTCGAGAACAATTCCCGCACCCACACCGGTCCCCAGTGTAATCAGGATAAAATCAGAAATGTTTTGACCTGCACCCCAGCGTTTCTCTCCGACCGCTGCCAGATTAGCGTCGTTTTCGATCACAGCAGGGAGTCCGAAATATTTCGTAAAAAGATTTTTGAGCTCGACATTCTTCCAGCCAAGATTCGGAGCTTCCGAAACCATGCCTGTGTAGTAATTGGCCATCGGCGCTCCGGCGCCAACTCCAATGATGCGAGGATCAAGTTTCTGGAAGCCCATTGGGGCAATGAGTTCAAAAGATTCCCGAGCTATTCTCTCAATGAATTGGTCAGCTGAAATAGTCTTATCGGTTGCGATGTGATGATAGGCGAGAAGAGTGCCATTTTGATCAAAGAAACCAATCTTTGTGTTGGTTCCTCCGATATCAATTCCGAAAGCATAATGCAGCTCAATCATGGTGCAAAAACGCTATCACGAAACGACCTCCCTCGGCTATAATGAGAGATATTGTTTTCTAGGCCCAGAGGGTCAATTATTTGTGAAACCTGTCAATCTCAACCAACTCCTATTCCATAAGCAAGGTCCCTGTATTTCCTTCTTCGTTTCACCAGTGGTGAAGGAAGAAAACGAGATGATTTGGGAGGCATTTTTTCAAGACATGATTGATCAATTAATCCTTCAGGATCGTCAGGAACTCGTAAAGCTCATGGTCAAGTCTAAGAATGCCGTGAGAAAGGTGATGAAAGCTCACCCGGAAAAGTGCCACGGTTTTTTTATTTCAGAGACGGTTCAGGGATTCACCTCCCTAGGGAATTCGATTGAACCTTATTGCACCTTCGGCACTCGGTTTCATGTCAGACCTCTGATGGAGGAAGTCCTGGTGAATCCAGAATTTATTCTGGTGAACGTCTCTTTGTACGACATCAAAGTGTATAAAGCGGATTTCCGACACGTAGAGATCATTCAGCATTACGAATTCGATCAATTCACCAATAAAGACCTCGGTGGTATTCCCCGTGTTTTTGCCCCTGAATATATGGGTGTGATTCCTTACAAAAGTGTTCTCGCGATTCGCGCCATTGCCAAGAAAGTGATGGATATTACACTCTACGATTCTCTTCCAGTGGTAGTGACGGGCCTGGAGCAGATGAAGAAAATATTCGTCAAACACTTCAACGACGACGTAGGCGTGATCACGCATTTTGATGAGGACTTCTTTGAGAAGACCTGCGTGGAGATTCTTGATAAGTGCCGCGTGATTCGCCCCGCGATCATGGATTTTTATTCGGGCCAGTTGAAAGAGCGCTTAAAGAGAATGTTGAAATCCAGAAAAATCATTACTGATCTCGATCTGATCGTGAAGAGTGTTTCCGAAGGAAACGTCATTCACCTCGTTCTTCCTGTGGAAAGAAAAATGTGGGGCAAGATCGATCTCGAGAAAGGGACGTTTGAGCTTCACAAGAAGTTAAGTAAGAAAAACATGTCGGTGGATATTTTGAATGAGCTGGCAGAAGAAGTCATAGGCAGGGGGGAAAAATACAGTTTCTCGGGCCCCATTTCTTTCCGGAAAATTCCCAGGTTTTTGCCGTTCTCAAGGGAGCGTGAATGAAACGTCTTTCGCGGTATCTAAATTTCCTTCCCAGCCTAGGCGCTGGTGTCTACGTTGCTCCCGGTGCGCAGGTGATCGGCCGCGCTGAGTTCGGTGCGAATGTCAGCATCTGGCACAACACAGTCGTCCGCGCCGATGTCAATTTCATCAAAATAGGTGAGAATACAAACGTTCAGGATCTCTGCATGCTCCATGTGACAGAGCTCAATTCCCTCACACTCGGGAAAAACACTTCTCTCGGTCATAGCGTTGTCCTGCACGGCTGTATCATCGGCGATGGTTGCCTCATCGGTATGGGTGCGATTATTCTGGATGGAGCTGAGATCGGCGACAATTGTCTTGTTGCCGCTGGATCACTCGTAAGTCCGGGGAAGAAGTTTCCTGCCGGAAGCATGATTAAGGGCAGGCCGGCGGTTGTTGAGCGCGCTTTAAGTGCTGAGGAGATCCACAAGATCTCGAATCACTACAAAGCTTATCTTGGTTACAAAGACCAGTATCTCCGAATGGAGGAAGAAGATGGAACTGATCCATAAAAGTCCAGTCACTCGGATTAAGAATCTCGCTTCTAAGATCTACGACGATAATCTTTTTCTTCTATCCAGTTCCGTTTCCTACTATTCGGCTCTGGGACTTGCTCCTTTTTTTCTTATCGTGCTTTACGTTGCGACCCTTATTGGAGAGTCGACACAGTCGCGGATCGTTGAGCGCGCGGGAATTGTTTTTTCTCCGGAAGTGGGCGACATGATCCATCTCATCTTCACTAACGCGAAAGAAGGTATAAGCATCGGAACAATTTCCGGCGCCATCGGTGCCCTCATTCTACTCTTCACGGCGTCCCTCGTTTTTCTTCAGTTCCGTTACGCCTTCGATGTCATCTACGGCTTCTGGAGTCCGGATGTGTATAAACCCGTGCGCACTCAAATCTGGGAGCGCTTCTTTGCCATGATCGTTGTCATCATCGGAGCAGGTCTTCTCATCGGATCGTTCTCACTGACGGCCTTCGTCGATGAGATTTTTGGCAAGTATAAAAGCTTTGCGATGATCGCCAACTTCTTTCTCTACATCACCATGTTTACGGGGCTTCACTACTTTACCCCAAGCCGGCGCCCCCGGAAAAAACACGCCTTCAAGATGGCGCTTCTTTCCTCTGTTTTCTTCCTGATTGGTAACGTCTTACTGGCGAGCTATCTTAAAAAAGTGGCGGCTGATTCGGTCTACGGAGCGGCGGGAACACTGCTGGTATTCCTTGTGTGGACGTTCTATTCATCCTTTACCATTTTTCTCTCTGTCGAAGTCTTTTTGTTTCTGCGGAAGATTGGAAAAATAAAATAAAAAAAAGGCTCCCGAAGGGAGCCTTTTTTTATTTTTTTAAATATGTGTAGCTCTTAAGACAGGACTCATAGAAATCCGTCAGATCCACACCCTCGCGCGGTCTGATTTTCCCGCGCTTCACTTGTGTGTCGATCGCTGTTTTGAGCGACTGGGCCATGGTGGCCGGATTGTACTGAAGTGTGGCCAGAACCTGCTCGGATCTGTTTCCGTAGATCACTTCTTCAATATAGAAGTCCGTCGGATCATCATCATCGGCGAAGATATGCACTTCATTCAAACGTCCAAAGCAGTTGTGGTTATCACCCATGATATCCTGGTAGGCACCAGTCATGAATAGACCAATGAAATAATCGTCCCCGGTGAGCTTGTGCATCGGGAGAGTGTTGGTCGGTCCATCCGGAGAAAGGAAGGTATCGAGTTTTCCGTCAGAGTCACAGGTAATATCAACGAGAGTACAGATCTCAGTCGGTTTCTCATTGAGCTTATGAATCGGCATCACCGGAAGAATCTGGCCGATCGCCCATGTATCCGGAGCAGACTGGAAGATGGAGAAGTTACACATGTACTGAGACGCCATCGAGTTCTTCAGAAGAAGAATTTCATCCGATGCGTACTCATCCATCGAAGCGTATTTGATGATCTCAGTACAAAGCTTCCAGTAAAGCGTTTCAAGTTTCGCTCTTTCATCAAGTGAGAGGATGCCGAACTTAAAGGCCGAAATGGATTCTTCCTTCAGCTTGGTGGCATCGTTGTAAACGTCCTGGTAATTCTTCGGGTCGATATCATTCGTGAGATCACGCATGTTTGAAACGAGAATGTTTTCGTTGACCACTTTGTCGGTATTAAAGTTTGACGTCGAAGTAATCTCGAGAGCGCCGAAAACGTTTGTTACCACACAGGAATGGTGAGCAGTGATGGCCCTTCCAGATTCCGAAACGATATTCGGATGCGGAACATCTTCGAGGTCGCAGACTTGTTTCAGGATGTAGACGACGTCCGCGACGTAATCACGGGTAGTGTAGTTGATGGAAGAAGGGGCGTTGGACCGAGTTCCGTCGTAATCGACACCTACGCCGCCGCCCACATCGAAGAACTCGAGTTTAGCTCCCTCTTTGAAAAGTTTCGCGTAAATGCGCGCACCTTCCGAGATGGAATCCTTGATCGTCCGAAGATCGGGAATCTGAGAGCCGATATGGAAATGGAAGAGCTTCAGGCAGTGAAGCTTATCGATCGAACGGAGATATTTCACGGCCTGGAGAATTTCTGTGATCGTGAGTCCGAACTTGGCGTAGTCTCCACCCGAGGAAGCCCATTTTCCAGAAGACTTCGTCGCAATCTTTGCGCGCAAACCAATAACTGGCTCAACCCCTGTTTCAAGTGAAAGGGCCATCAGATCAGTCAGTTCAGAATATTTTTCAACGACGACAATGACTTTCCTTCCGAGTTGGTTCCCGAGAAGGGCCAGACGAAGGAGATCCTTGTCTTTGTAGCCATTGACTACTGTCAGAGAGTTTTGATTTGTGTTCATCGCCAGAGCGGCGATGAGTTCCGGTTTTGATCCGGCCTCGAGCCCGTAGTTGTAAGGAGCGCCAGCATCGACGATCTCTTCCACCACCTCACGCATCTGGTTGACTTTGATTGGGTAAACGCCGAAGTAAGAACCTGTGAAACGGGCCTCTTCGATGACTGAGCGGAATGTTTTATTGAGGTTGACTACTTGCGAACGGAGAATGTCGTGAAAACGAATCACGCAAGGGAATGCGATATTTTTGTTTTTCATTTCTTCGACAACTTCCATCATGTTGATGACGGGGCCGCCTGGTGCGCGTGTCGGACTGACACACATGTCGCCCTTGTCACTGACCGTGAAATAACCCTCGCCCCAGCGGCTGATCTGGTAAATTTCATCGGACTCTTTGGTAGTCCATTCTTTGACGGCATCGAGATTATGAAAACGC
>JAULBW010066487.1:24134-39630 GCA_032358265.1 Vaucheria bursata
GTCCGCGAGAATCTGGACTCGCGGTTTGGGGCCCTTCCTTCGCTTCATTTTCTTCCGTCAGATTCATCGTCGCTGCACTCACTGAATCAGGAAAATTGAAACGCTCGAAACGCCAAAAAAAGTAGGGGATATAAAAACAGTTTTTCCCGGAGGGGAAAGATTTTCTAACGAAGTCCGCGGTCGTCCCGGTTTCCGGCCGAGTCCAGCCCTGGAAAGTCCGAGCGTCCAGTGGCGGATTGAGTGGTGCCGGTCTCATCCTGAACTGAGGCAACCTCCCTGTGGTGAGAGGCACAGGCGGTAAGAACCAGGGCCATTAGTGCTGTTAGTATGTGTGATCTCATGAGCAACCTCCTTGTTGTCCCTACGATCATGAATTGCGATCTGCGTGCCAACTCTAGACGAGGTAAAGGGCGGTCTGTGACGCGTTTGTGCTTAAACTGGCCCCGACAGGTGACATAAGTTTACCACTGTGGGGCCATGCTGACCAAAAAGCCTAAGCATCTTGCTGGGTTATAGAATTAAGAATGGTTCTTTGATCTTCGATGGAAAGTGGCTTCTGATCTTCATTGCCGAATCTTCTCAGGTTCGAGGAATGAACGACTCCATCAAGCATCCGGATCTTCTTGGTAAGATTCTTTCCCACTTGCATGTACCAGTAGGGGAGGAGGCTCGAGAGTTCATGTTTAGGGATCATGATGACTTCGGAATCTTCCAAGGCCACCACGTGAGAAGCGCGGACCTTACCATCAAAAAAAGACAACTCTCCGACAAATTCTCCCGGACTGATGCGGGCCAGGGCCGTGACTTTGGTTCCTTGAACAGAGCAGGCAAGGAGCCTGCCGGACTTGAGAAGATAGATATCGGTAGAAACATCACCTTCCCGGCATATGACCGAGTTCTTTGGAAACGTCTGTTCGTAGCCTTGCATACTCTCTCCTAGAGTTTAAGAATCTTTCTGATCACGAGGCCCAACTGGTTCAGACCCTTATCGTAGTAAATATTCTGGGGATGAAGTTCATCAAAGAAAGTCGTGTTCGTTGTCCATTCTCTTTCCACCATTCGGGAAAAGTCGAAGAGGAGAACCTGTTGGGCAGTGGCCACTTTGCGAATGATCGAGTTTTGAACTTCCGTGGCTCGCCACGCTGTGCACTCGTAGGAGGAAGCCTGAAGCATGCTATTGATTCCTTCCTGAGTTTTGCCGAGATTTTTTTCGACGATTCCGGCCAGATGGAAAAGCTGAGCATTCCCTGGATACTGCATCGTGAATTTAGAAGCCTTCTGATAGGCGGTTTTCCAGTCTTCTTTTTTGACGAGGTCCTGAAGCTCAACCACGGCCTTTTCCACTTCCATGGTTGTCGAGAAACTACAAACGGATTTCGGAGGAGTGTCGAGATTAATCGGGGTAGTGGTGAGGATGAGAAGGGAGCCTCTGTCTCGGGCCTGGGCCACGAGCTGGGTCAGGAGCTGCTCGTACAGCAGAAGTTCCGTCTCCAGGCGCTGGAGATAATCTTTTTCCGGAAGCTCAGCGAGTAAAACAGGCTCGGCTGGAAGAAACTTTCGTTTCATCGGCTGATAAATAATCCGTGACAACCACGGATAGAGAATCATCAAAGTGTGAAGGCGGTCATCTTGATAAAGTTTAAAATTCGCGGAGATCTTTTTGATCTCCGAGACCTCGAACTTCGCCTCCGCGAACTCTTCACTTCCGCCTTGGTAGATGAGAATCTGCGGCCACTGCTCAAGCGATTTTAACTGGTGAAGTGTGCGGTGAAGTCCCTGACCTTCCGAGGCGAGATTTTGAATCTTAATCACATTATCTAGGTTCTGAGAAATAGTGGCGGCCAGTTCCGTCTTAAAGCGGGCCATGTACGCGGCCATCCTGTCACCGACGATAAGTATCGGAGCATCGAGCTTAACGGCAGGTGCTCGGGCGATGAAGTCATAAGGGTAGGGAACGATTTGCTCGGGGTTTTTACTCCATCGGGCAAAAACCAGATATCCACCGCTTAGAATGGCGACAGTGGCTATCGTGACAAGGATACTGAGAAGTTTTTTCATTATGCTTCTTAGTTTAACTTACGCCTGAATTTTGGTAAACAAGGGCACAATGAAAGCACAGATTCTTCCTGAAATTCTTGCCCCGGCCGGGAGCCTTGAGAAACTCAAGGTCGCCGTCCTTTACGGGGCCAATGCCGTTTATGCCGGCGGACAGAAATTCGGGCTTCGGACAGCGGCCGATAATTTTACTCTTGATGAACTTCGGGAAGGGGTGAGCTTCGCCCACGAAAGAAACGCTCAGGTGTACGTCGTTCTGAACTCATTTCTCCACGACAAAGACCTCGCTGAGCTTCCGGATTTCGTGAGATTTCTGGAGGAAATCGGAGCCGATGCCGTGATCGTTTCAGACCTCGGAGTGGTCCGCACCGTTCGGGCCCTTTCGAAAATTCCTGTTCATGTCTCAACCCAGGCCTCTACCCTTAATGTGGAAGCAGCAAAATTCTGGAAATCCATGGGGGCAACCCGGATCGTTTTGGGTCGGGAAGTCTCTATTGCCGACGCCGGTAAAATACGCCGCGAGGCCGATATTGAAATCGAAATGTTCATCCACGGTTCCATGTGCATGGCCTATTCCGGAAACTGTGTGATCTCTAACTTCACTCAGGGGCGCGATTCTAATCGTGGTGGCTGCGCTCACTCTTGTCGCTTTGAATACTCACTTGAAGACTTAAACACCAAAGAGAAGAAGAGTGCCTTCTTCATGAGCTCAAAAGATCTTCAGGGCCTCCGTCTGCTGAAAGACTTTATTGAAGCAGGGATTGATTCCTTAAAAATTGAAGGCCGGATGAAGAGCCATCTCTACGCCGGAACCATGTCGAAAGTTTACTCCGAGGCTCTTCGTTACTATGAAGAACACGGCGATTTCCTCTCGGATGATCTCCTCCGCTGGGAACAGGAGCTCTCAAAAGTTTCACACCGCGCTTACACGGAAGCCAGTCTCTCTGAACCCGCCGGTGCCGACTCCATATTCAATGAGCGCGAAGATCACAATAAAAATGAATGGAAAATGGTGGGGACTGTCATCAATGCGTCTCCGGAATCCGGAACAGTGATTGAAGTCCGCAATGCCTTCAACCAGGGCGATGAGCTGGAAGTGATTCCCTTCCGCGGAAACCCTATCATTGTTCGTGTCACCGAAATCATGGATCTCAATCGTCGGTCACTTCCTCGGACAAAACCCACGACGATTGTACGCTTACCTTTTATTCCGGGTATCGGAGCTTCCCAACTCGTTCGTCAGAAATCCGTATGAACCTCACCGGATTTGCCAATCATCAGCACGACCTTTCCCTCTTAAAAGATTCCGGCATCACTGAAGTCATCGTTGGCATGCGCGAGTTTTCCCGCTTCGGGAGACTTGAGAATGAGAGTTTTTTGAAACTTTCAGCAGATGCAAAAGCCCTCGGTTTGCGGGTGATTTTTGAGTGGGATATCCTGATGACGGAAGAGAATTTTGATGTCTGTGCTTCCAAGATTCCTTACTACTCAGATCATTTTGACGTTCTCCGGGTTCAAGATCCGGGAGCGTTTCACTGGGCGATTCACCGCTGTGAAAAACCGATACACTTTATCGCTGAGAGCGGAAACCATAATCTTGAGGCCCTGAAGGGCTGGTGCGAAGCCGGCGGAAAAAAACTCGAGCGGATAATTCTTTCGATTGAACTTTCCCGTGATTCATTGAAAGAGTACTGCTCAAAACTGCCAGTTCCTTGTGAGCTACTGGGACTCGGGCGCATTCTTCTTTTCTATTCTCCGCGATCATTACTTGCTCCCCTTAATCCGGAGAAAATTGTCGTGAACGAAGAGATCGAAGCTCTCGGTGAGAGTGAAGAATCCCCCCACAAAGGTTTCCCGGTTCTTGAAAATCGTCACGGCACCTTCATGTTCCACATCAAAGAATTCTGTTTGATCGAATAAGCCTCGCGAGTATTGGTCTGTCGTGGCTCAGGATCGATCAGCGGTTCAACGAAAGAAATTTTACGCCGCAATCGGTGAAGATCGTGAAGCGTGAGGCGATGTTTGAAAACTTCAAGGCCGAATATCCTCAGGAACTCATGCGTGGTTTTTATCACGTGAATAAATCAGACGTGCTTTTTCCGAAACTCAAGAATATGCGCCTTCAGAATCGCCAGGGTGATTATATGGGCGAGGTTCTCGAAGCCGAGAAAGCTTCTCATCTGGCGGTCCTTGTAAAGAACCCGAAGGGATTCAGAGTCGGGGACAAGTTTCAGATCATCCACCCGAAAGGGGAAGTCTTTGACGGAGAAGTGCACTCGTTAAGAGACGTGAATCTGGTGGAGGTGAATATCGTTCCCCAGGGAGAACTCGCCCTCATTCCCTTTATCAATGGGGTGTGGGTGAAGTCACAGATATTTCTTCGCCCGTCGACTATTTAAATGAAAGCGTAATTGTCGACGTCAGAAGAGATTGGAAGAACTCCTCGTCTGTGATTTTCATCTTTCTCTTAGCGGCGAAATCCTGAGGCGTGAAATTACCCGCATTCCGGACTCGTCTTAACTTCTTCCCATCACGCTGGAAAATCTGGAGATTGAAGCGGTCTTTTCCGCCATGGTTTGTGATGTTGACCTGATAAAGGAGGAAAGACCCTTTTTCCGTGAAACGCCCTTTGATCTGGCTTTCATTTTCATACCGTTGAAAGGCGTGACAGGCCCCTCCGAGTGGATAACATTCTTGTTTCGTGAGCTCTTTTAAAAGTCTCTCACCGAAATCTTTATTTCCGAGAGTTTTCACCAGAAAAGTTTTGTCGACCTTCGCCAAGCCGAGCGAACTAAAGAAGAGAATCGTCAAAACATGGATCATATGCGCTCCCAAATTTGAAAGGTAACAGCGATCCCACCATTGCGGAATTTTCTTTTGGATAGCAACTGATAATCTTTTACTCCTGGATCCAGGTCATCCATGTCGGAAGGGATGAGCCAACCCAGGCGTTCCGGTCGATCTTCTTTCAGAAATTTTTCAAGAGCATCCCTTAAGAACATTCCTTTTCTTCCGCCGGTCTGGATTCTTTCTCCGTAGGGAGGATTACAGATCATGAAGTCAGAAGAAAACTTCTCTTGAAAGGCATCACCGTTTTGCAGCTTGATTCCAAACTTTTTTAGAATAGGAGAAATCTTTTCAACAAGACTCTTTTCAATTTCATTTCCTAGGACCTCACTGACTGGAAGGGGCCCAGTGGCTTCAGGCATTTTCACGAGCTTACCTTTAAAAAAAGGGGCTTCTTCAAACGAAAATTTTCTCTCGTGAAGAGGGAGATGAAAGTTCGCCGCTTCCAGGAGAAATGTTCCTGATCCGCACATGGGATCAACGAGACTCTTTTTTTCCTCAATCCCATCAAAAAGTTCATACAAAAGAGCTGAGGCGAAATTTTCTCTCAGCGGTGCCTCCCCCTTGATGACTTGCAGATTTCTTTTGTAGAGAGGCTCACCCGAAAGATCGAGCGAAAGAGTGAGATGATCATCCACGATCCGAACGTAAAACGTCTGGGGAGAGTAATTTTTTCTTTTCCAATCTTGGGAGAGTGGTTGCTTGACCATGGCTTCCGCCAGTGCCTTTTTGATGGTCTCCTCAATCCTACCGGTATGCATGAGACGGCTCTTACTGCATGTGATTTCCCATTCCGCTTCCGGATGAGCGAGATAGTCCTTCCAGGGAAGCTTGACGAATTTCTGATGAAGCTTAGGAAAATCCCGCACTTTGAAATCACTGATCCTGAGAAGAAGCCTCACGGGAATTTTGAGGAGGAGATGAGCGTTAACCATCCAGTTCAGGTCCGCTTCAACTTCAATTCCCCCCTTAATCACATTGTGCTTCACTTCCGGGAGCTTTGAGATCATCTCGCGAAGGGCGAGATCTTCAAGACCGGGTGGAATGATAAGGAATAGGCGGAGATTTTCCATGGCGGACTTTTACCTCAAGATGTATCCTTTTACTATGCAAGCATTCCTTAAAAAGCATGGTCAAGGCCCCTCTTATCACGGAATTAAAGTCAGCTGGACAAGAACCGGTCGAGTGATCACGATGGATTTTTCCGTCACCAAGAGGTCCTCATCGGCTTGGATAACGGATGAGTCGTTCGAGACAGACTGGAATAAAAACTGGGGCCTTTGGAACAAAGATGTGGTGGAGGCTTTTCTTCAGCTGCGAAATGGTCCGGATGATCTTCGCGCCCCTTATCTGGAAGTTCAAGTATCTCCCTTGGGTCAGCCCTTTGCCCTCCTTATCGTTGAGCCGAGAAAAGTTTTTCATCCGCCATCAAGTGATTTCGTGTTCACCTCGTCGGTGACTCTCGATCAGAAGATCTGGACCGCGCATCTCGAGGTGACTCTTCCCTCAGAAGTCCGTGGTAACCATCTCTATGGTGGATTTTATTCATGTCTTCTTGAGGGAAACCGCGAGTATTATGCCTTGAATCCCAATCCCGAAGATAAGCCGGATTTTCACCGCCCAGAATTGTTCTTCCCACTGGATCAGGAATGAGTCTCATTCTTATACCGACTCCGCTTCAGGACGATCTGCCGCTTGAAACAGTGGCCTTGAAACTCCTTCAAGAGAATTGTCTCTCGGATAAGATTCTCCTTTGTGTGGAAGAGCATAAGGTCGCCAGGCAACGTTGGCTCAAGTGGGGATTGCCCCGCGAAGCGATTGAAAAATTTGTGCTGTTTAATGAGCACACCCAAAAAGAAATCATGCCTGAAGTTCTCTCGAAGTTAAAATCCGGTATGGATGTTTATCTCATGAGTGATTGCGGGCTTCCGGCCTTCTGTGATCCGGGACAAGTTCTGGTGGAGGCCTGCCATAAACAGAACATCAAAGTGACCTCGACTCCTTTTCCTAATTCCATCGCTCTGGCCGTTTCGCTCTCGGGTTTTTCTCACAAGTCATTTGTGTTCTCAGGATTCATTCCAGTCAAAGAACCAGAACGTACGCAGTGGATGAAGAAAGAACTGAATCGACCGGAGACTCTGGTGTGGATGGAAACACCCTATCGGCTGAAGAAACTTCTCGAAGAAGTGTCCGCCACTCAAATGAAACGTGAGGTTTTCCTTGCTCTTGATCTGGGAAGCTCCTCTGAGCAATTGATGCGCGGAAAGGCCGACCGGATCGCCGCTCAGATTGAAGATAAGGAGAAGAGGGAATTCGTTCTTCTGATCGGCCCTTCTGCAACTCTTTAAACCTCAGTAATATCAGGTAGATAAATATTGCATCGACATGCGATATCTCATGACGAAGTGTCATATAATTGATACATCTGCCATTATGGAAACAAGGAAAAATCTCTCTCTTTCTGCTGAGTTAGCAGAACGGAAAGAGTCCCACATTGATCTTGCCTCGAAGTCACAAACTTCAGTTGAGGGAAGAGATTCCCGATTTGATTATGAACCGATGTTTTTTGTTCACCCGACTTCTCAAGAAATCTGGGAAACAAATTTTCTTTCCAAGACTTTAAATTATCCGCTCTGGATTTCCAGTATGACCGGCGGAACGGAAAAGGCCGCGATCATTAACCGCAATCTCGGAACTCTCGCAGGAAAATATAAACTTGGAATGGGCCTCGGCTCGTGCCGTCCGCTTCTTCACTCAACCTCACGCCTCTCAGAATTTTCCATCAGGAAATTTATGGGTGAGCAGCCGCTTCTTGCGAACCTCGGGATCGCCCAAGTTGAAGAGTGCGTGCTCTCCGGAAAAACAAGTCTTATCCATGAACTAGTCAGGGTGACTGAGGCCACGGGTCTCATGATTCATCTTAATCCTCTTCAGGAATGGCTTCAGCCGGAAGGTGACCGTTATACACTTTCTCCTCTTGAGACATTGAAACGTTTTCTGGATGACGTATCTTATCCCGTGCTCGTAAAAGAAGTCGGCCAAGGGATGGGCCCACGCAGTCTCAAGGCCCTTCTCCAGTTGCCTATTCACGGTATCGAGTTCGGTGCCTACGGCGGAACAAATTTCACCAAGCTTGAAAGCCTACGCGCAGGGGACACGGAATCGAAAGATCCTTTCATTCACGTGGGTCATACCGCTCAGGAAATGGTCGACGTGCTGAACGCTCTTCCGGTCGGAAAAAAAGAATTCATCATTTCCGGAGGAATTAAAAATGTCCTCGATGGTTTTGAGCTCAAAATGAAAATGAAATCACCTTCGCTGATCGGAATGGCCTCGCCATTCCTCGCTCCTGCGATGGAAAGTTTTGAATCGCTTGAAAAGTATTTCTTGAACTTACGGGAAGCACTCTTGACTGCCAAAGGTGTTCTCTCGGTGAAGGGGGAATAGTGAAAACTGTTACCGGTTTCTCCAAAATGAATAAGAACCAGAAGATCGAATGGCTCGCTGAGCAGCTGGGTCCTGAATCTGCCAATCTCGTGAAGGAAATGGTTTCTTTCTGGCATCATGATGATGAAGTTCAGAAACGTTTTGATGAGTTCTCTGAAAACACTCTCACAAATTTTGATCTTCCTTTCGGGGTCGCTCCGAATTTTCTCGTGAATGGGAAAATCCATTCTGTCCCGATGGTGATTGAAGAATCCTCCGTCGTGGCAGCTGCTTCACTGGGCGCCAAGTTCTGGCTCGAGCGCGGTGGGTTCCGGTCGATTGTTGTTGCCACCAGAAAAGTGGGGCAGGTTCACTTCCAATGGCAGGGTGATAAGTCTCGTCTTCTTTCGTTCTTCGCTGATCGCAAGGATGAAATCCTCACTGCAGTAGGCAGTCTCACTACCAACATGGAAAAACGCGGCGGAGGGATTGTTGATTTCGAACTGATTGACATGACCGAGAAGATTGAAAACTACTGGCAATTAAAAATTCATTGCGAGACATGTGATGCGATGGGGGCCAATTTCATCAATTCTATTCTCGAAGAAATGGCCCAGGTTTTAAGGAATAAGGTCATGATGGATGACCGCTTCCTTCCGGCGGAGAAAGAAGTTCACATCATCATGTGTATCCTATCGAACTACACTCCTGAATGTGTTGTGGAATGTTCGGTAGAGTGCCCGATTGAAGATCTTGGCACTTTTGCCAGTGGGATGAGTGCCCGCGAATTCTCAGAGAAATTCGCGACAGCAGTCCGCATCGCGGAAGTGGATCCGAACCGGGCCGTGACTCACAATAAAGGAATCATGAACGGAGTCGATTCCGTTGTCCTTGCCACAGGGAATGATTTCCGGGCGATCGAGGCCTGCGCTCACGCCTTCGCCGCACGCTCTGGTCAGTACCGTTCGCTTTCGAGTGTCTCACTTGAAAATGATCAGTTTAAGTTTACTTTGAGGATTCCTCTGGCGGTGGGAACTGTCGGAGGACTCACGTCGCTTCACCCTCTGGCGAAAACATCACTGGCGATTCTCAATAATCCATCGGCCAAAGAGTTGATGGAAATTATTGCAGCAGTTGGTCTGGCCCAGAATTTCTCTGCCGTGAAGTCTCTTGTTACAACCGGCATTCAGCGGGGACACATGAAGCTTCATCTTTTGAACATCATGAACCAATTGAACGCCACCGCTGACGAAATTGAGAAAGGGAAGAGCTTCTTCTCCGATAAGATTGTTTCGTTCCAGGCCGTCCGTCAATTTTTGAACCGTTAAGGAAGTCCATGTCAGAGCAATACTATTACGGTCACGGAAAGCTTCTCCTCTCAGGAGAGTACTTTGTCATGGACGGTGCTCAAGCACTCGCTCTTCCCACAACAGTGGGGCAATCGATGCGCGTGAAATACCGCCCGTCTTATCAGCCGACATTGAACTGGAAGAGTTTTGATCACAGCGGAAAAATCTGGTTTGAATCGGATTATGAGTTCTGGCACTTCCAGCCGATCAAACCGCAGGAAAATAATCGTACCCAGGCGCAGCTTTCTC
Organism: Vaucheria bursata; assembly: GCA_032358265.1. Taxonomy (NCBI): domain Eukaryota; class Xanthophyceae; order Vaucheriales; family Vaucheriaceae; genus Vaucheria; species Vaucheria bursata. The sequence continues at coordinate 34,061 of JAULBW010066487.1, forward strand.
AGGTGCTCAATGCGGTCCGTGCTCAGAATCCTCACTTCCTTCGTGATGATGTGGATGTTTTTGTGGAAACCAAAATAGAATTTCCACTCGAGTGGGGGCTGGGTTCAAGTTCCACTTTCCTCTATAACATCGCTCAATGGGCCTACGTTTCTCCGTTTGAACTTCTGAAGAAAACGATCGGAGGGTCGGGTTACGACATTGCCTGCGCTCAGGCGATGGGGCCGATCCTCTTCCGGAAAGACGAAGGGAAACCTCAGTGGGAAACTGTCACCTTTGATCCATCATTTAAGGATAACCTCTATTTCCTATACCTTGGTCAGAAGCAAAGTTCTGCCAGCGAAGTTCTGAAATACAAAGAACGGATGATCCCTGGAAAAGAGCAGATCGTAAATGATCTCTCGCTTCTTACCCGGGAAATGCTGGCCGCGCGTGAACTTCAGACATTTAACAAAGTCATTCGCACTCACGAAGACATCATTTCCAAAGCACTTAACTACGAAAAAATCCGCGATCAGCAGTTCCCAGATTATTGGGGAGAAGTGAAATCTCTCGGTGCATGGGGTGGGGACTTTGCCCTGGTGACGAGCGATCGCACACCATCTGAGACTCGTGATTATTTTGCGGCGAAGAATCTTACGACCCTCATTCCTTTTGGAGAAATTGTCCGGACATGAAATTCCTGCAACCTTTTCATCATATTGAACCGATTTCGGCGGTTTGTTCCTGGCGCTCGCCTTCGAATATTGCCCTCGTCAAATACTGGGGGAAGAAAGGTCATCAGCTTCCCGCGAATCCCTCACTCTCGATGACTCTGAGGGAGTGTTACACTGAAACGTCAGTCGCCTTTGCGCCTGCCGCGAAACTCGAAGTGAAGGTGAATCTTGATGGGAAGGCCAATGAAAAGTTTGCCTTAAAAATTGAGACATATCTCCGTTCTTTAAAAACAGACCTTCCTTGGATTGAAGGTCTCAGTGTCAACGTGGAAACAAAGAACACCTTCCCCCACGGAACCGGAATCGCTTCTTCCGCTTCGGGTCTGTCGGCCTTTGCCCTTTGCCTCACGGATTATATCCGCCCGGCGATGGACGGAGATTTTATGAAGTGCGCGAGTTATCTCTCGCGACTGGCCAGTGGCAGTGCCTGCCGTTCGGTTTATGGTGGTTTCACCACCTGGGGTGATGAGTCTGATCTCTATGCCACTCCCTTCGAGGTGCACCAAGATCTCTCTCATCTTCATGATACGATCGTGGTTGTCTCTTCCGCGGAGAAAAGTGTTTCAAGTACCGCGGGACATGATCGAATGTCGGAGCACGCCTTCCGCGAGGCCCGCTACGTTCAAGCAAAAAATAATTTTGACCGCATGAAGACCGCTCTTAAGGCGGGAGACATGGCCGAGGTAGGACGGATAACTGAAAACGAAGCTCTTTCTCTTCATGCGATGATGCTCACGGCACCCGAATCCTTCACGCTCCTTAAACCGCAGACACTGAGTGCGATCGAACTCATCCGTGATTTCCGCCGTGAATCGGGACTTCATCTGTATTTTACTCTCGATGCCGGACCGAATCTTCATCTCATTTATCCTGAAGAAGGGACGAGAAAGATTGAGACATTTATTGAGCATGAGCTCAGACCTTTGTCTGAAAAGATAATTAAAGACGCGAGAGGGGATGGTCCTTCTCCATGCTAAACTCATTTTTTCCCGCTAAAGTACTGCTGCTGGGTGAGTACACGATCTTAAATGGTTCCCGTGCCCTGGCCCTTCCTTATCCGGAGCTTGGCGGTCAGTGGTCATATGTGGATAACAATTCTGAGGAAAGAAGAAATTCCCGGAAGAGCCTTCGCGGTTTTTTATCTTTTGATTCATCAGACTCCATTGACCGGAAGAGGATGGATGAAGACTTTGAAAAGGGTCTCTGGTTTGATTCTACGATCCCGCAGGGCTTCGGACTCGGAAGTTCCGGTGCTCTCATCGCGGCTATCTTTGATCAGTACGCTTTACACAAAACAACGGAAATTCAGGCAAAGAAATCTCTCGCCAAGCTCGAGTCCTATTTTCATGGTTCGAGTTCTGGGATTGACCCGTTTGTTTCTTTGGTGAAGTCACCGCTTCTCATCCGGAGTTTCGAGGATGTTGAAATTCTCAAATCTCCTGTCGGACTAAAGGGTTTCTTCCTCGTGAATACGGGCAAACCTCGTCAGACGGGACCACTGGTAGCGATCTATCAAGAAAAGCTCAAGGATCCTGAGTTTAAAAAAGGTTGCGCCGATGTTCTGGCGCGTGATGTGAATATCGCTGTCGATGCTCTGATCAGTGGAAATACCCAGTCACTTTTTCATCACCTCTGGCATATTTCAAAATTCCAATGGGATTCTTTTCCGGAGATGATTCCCACTCAGATGAGAGGTGCCTGGACTCGCGGTATTGAATCAGGCGACTACATCCTTAAGCTTTGTGGTGCCGGTGGTGGCGGTTATTTACTCGGGTACACGGAAAAGCTCGACTTCGGGGGCATCCAGAAAATTTTCTCTGATTTTGAAACAAGGGAACTCAAATGAATATCTTCCTGACATTCTTCCTTCTCATTCCAGCATTTGCACAATCAGAATTCCAGTTCCAACAAAGTTTGAAACGCCTTATCCGAAATGCATCGATGCCAGATGTTTCTCCAGGCATGGTTGTCGCGAGTCCCTCGCGGACGAATCCGAACTACTACTACGACTGGGTCCGCGATACTTCGCTCTCGATGAAAGCACTCATCGATGTCTGGGAGGTTTCAAAGAATCCCGCGATTGAGAAAATGCTCTACACCTGGGTGGAGTCGGAAACGAGAAGACAGAATACATATACACTCAGTGGTCTGGGTGAGCCGAAATATAATGTGGATGGAAGTGGTTTCGAAGGCCCGTGGGGGAGACCCCAGAATGATGGTCCCGCTCTTCGGGCGATTTCGATGATCAAGTTCGCGAGGCTTCTGATTGATTCAGGGAAGCGGGATTATGTTCAGCGGAAGCTGTATAGCGGAATGATCCCTGCAATGAGTCCTATTAAAAAAGATCTCGAGTACACCGCTCATCACTGGCGGGAACCGAATTTTGAACCTTGGGAAGAGGAGATGGGTCTTCACTTCTACAATATGCTGGTTCAGTACACGGCCCTCACTGTGGGATCGGGATTTGCTTTCGAAATGGGAGATGGGGGAGCAGCTGCTTTCTACAAACATGAGGCGTATGCTCTCGGAGAATACATCCGGAAGAATTTCCTCAATCAGCAGGTGGGAATTAAAGTCAGTGCCGTTGTCACCCGGGGCCTTGGCTATAAGCAATCAGGAATCGACGTCACGCCGTTACTTGCTCTTAATCACACATATCCGTACCAGGATCTCATTTCTCTCAATGACCCTCACGTGAAGAAATATCTCGAAGTCTTAACTTCAACTTTCCAGAATCTCTACGGTGTGAATCGTACCTATAGAGGAATGGGAGTGGCGATTGGCCGCTACCCGGAAGATCGTTATGATGGCTACACGACTGGTGGGAAAGGAAATCCGTGGTTCCTTACAACTCTCGCAGTGGCAGAGTTTCAGTGTCTTTCTGGAAACAAAAGAGCAGCGCGGGGACAATTTGATCGCGTTCATTTTCATTCTGACAAATCAGGTCAGCTCGATGAGCAGTTCAATGATACGACGGGCTTCATGCAAGGAGCTTATGAACTCACGTGGTCACACGGAGCTTATCTCACAGCAATGATGAAGTGCGGACACCGCCCATAGATTGCCCATCATTCTTGGCATAAATTTTAATCTCGTATTCCTAAACCTCCGGATTCCTTCATGTGAATCCGGATTTCCGTTTATCCCGATTACACTGCCTCCATGTGGCAAATCCTCTTCGTTTTTCCTTGTGCGTTTCTCTTCTTTATTCTCACTCTCTTCGTGGGGCTCTTTGATGACTCCTTAATTATTCAGTTGGTTTTCATTCTTCTCTTCTCGTTTCTTCTTGTTCCCATTTATTACGATCAGCTTCCCGCTCGTTGGTCTGTCACCAGAAAGATGCGTACACATCTTCTCTTCACTATTTCCTGGGTCATGCTTCTGCACATGGGTTTCCTCTTTCGCATGGGTGTGATGAAGGAGAAATCATTTAACTACCAGTACGGAAATCTCTCTGGTCCCTTTCGTACCATCTATTCAACGATGCCCGTTCAGTTGCTCCTTTCGAATATGTACCGGGTTGCTCCACTCAACATGCGGATTAAAATTTACCAGACCGAGGATCTGGCCCGGGTGGATCGAATGGAAAGTGAAATCAATTCGGATTTCAGTCGGTCTCTTCTCTGTTACGGAAAAGACCGAGTTTCGTGTCTTTTGAATGTTGTGAAGGCTTCGCACATGACTTCTCCCACTGGTACAAATGGAACTGTCGCACTTTTCGAAAAGGGCTCAATGTTTCTGAAAGAGGAAGAGTCTCGCTATCCTGAAAGGCACCAGATACATGTACAGCAGTCATTAGAACTTTTGAAACTGATCGGTATTCTCGCCACCCGGCAAGATACAGAGATTAGTCATCTTGTGCCAGGTTTTCCGGAAAATACCAAGCGCCCGGAGCTCATCACCCTACTTCAAAAAGAGAAGAAGGCCAGATTTCTCCTCGCACATCAGAATGACATTATCCCGAAAAAGGCCGAAAGAAAAATTGCCGGCAAGGTGGCGAACTGATGAATATTCTCTTTCTCATCCTGATTTCCTCTTATTCTTTTGCTTGTGATAAAGAAGTCACATTGGAATCGATATTCGCTAAGAACGGCAATCCCATGTACTCTCCTTTTGAAAGTTACTTGGCTTCACTCCTCAAGAAGGCACCTCTCCGGGAGAAATACTGCGGTGATAAGTTAGACAGTCCTGCCTGTTTCCAGCAACTGAGAAAACTCCCTGTAGCAGACCTCATCAAACTTCAGAATGGTATTCATCACGAAGACCTTCTGATTCATGAAAACTCCGATCAAAACGAGATTGATGAGTTTCTGGTAAAAGAATTCAGTAACAGTGAGGCACGACGGAGTCTAGAATCCAAAGACCATCATCGTATGCCCCTCATGGTTCTTCAAAGTGATAGGATCGAACAATTTTTAAATATGGCAGCGGTTGAATGCCAGCAGCATCTGACTCTCGTGAAGGGGGATCTTCTCCTGAACAAGCTTTTGGTGAACAGCACTGATGATCTAAGAAATTTTTTAAAGACTAAACCTCTGCCGGTCTTTGATGCCACAAAGTCACCGTTTGAATCCATCGCCATGGCACTCGAAACGCCGGGTAGGGGGGCTATGTTTTTTACCGCTTGTCTTGAGAATCTGGAGAAGAGTTGTGAACTGAATCCTGATTCTCCGCTTTGCGAGTTAAAGAGAACTGTTCGGGTCACGGCCTGGAAGTATTCGGAAGTCACACATCAGATAAATTATTTTGAAACGAGCAGGGAAGATTGGCACCGGCTTTATCCGTCGACGGGTGAAAAGCTTCTGAATCGTATCGTCTTACAGACACCACAATTTGTTATAAACTATGGTGCCTGTC
>JAULBW010066498.1:0-42747 GCA_032358265.1 Vaucheria bursata
CAGAAATGCAAAAACTGCAGGGATTGAGCTATTTTCATTCGGAGTCGGGATTCGATCCCTCTATAGTGTGAATGAAGATCCGGCAAAGAGCCGGGTCAGCGGATCCGAACCCGCCTCATGGATTTCCAACATCCATGGCAGGAGTCGGCCCCGCGCAATGCAGACTGGCCGCCGATTCAAGGGGAGATTGGCGTGGAGACTCGTGCATTGCCGATCACGGACGATGCGGCGTTTCTCGATCATTTGCGAAAGAGCCGGCTGCTTGCTCCGGACCTCATCGCCCGGGTTGTGGCCAAGGACTCTCCGGTCGCAATCCCGCAGCGGTTCGTCAAAGCGGGTCTGCTCACTCCCTTTCAGCTCCAGCAGATCGAAGAGGGGAACTGTCGCCGCCTGATGGTGGGGGAGTTCGCGATCCTCGACATCATCGGCTGGGGAGGAATGGGGACGGTCTACAAGGCCCAGCACCCGCAGACCAAACAGCCGGTCGCTCTCAAGGTTCTCTCTCAGCGTTTCCGCCATGACGCGGGGATGCGGGCCCGGTTCTCTCTCGAGACCCAGGTCGGCGCCCGCTGCAAGCACCCGCACCTCCTGCAGATGCTCGAGAGCGGAGTGACCGAAGACCTGTTCGGCGAAGCGGACTATCAGGTGATGGAGCTGTTCGAGGGGATCGCCCTCCACGAGCTCGTCAACCTCCGGGGCCGGATGAGCGTCGGCCTCGCCTGCGACATGATCCGGCAGGCGGCCGAAGGGCTGCATGCCCTGCACGAAGCGGGAATGGTTCACCGCGACGTCAAACCGGACAACATCCTCGTCGGCCGGACCGGCCACGTGAAGGTGCTCGACTTCGGTCTCGCGCTGGCGGACAAGTCGGGCTCGGACGAGTTCTCGCTGTCGATGATCTTCGGTCACGACTGCCTCGGCACCCCCGACTACATCGCCCCCGAGCAGACCGTCGACAGCCTGCATGTCGATCGCCGGGCGGACGTCTACAGCCTCGGCTGCACGCTGTTTGCGATCCTCGCCGCGCGGCCGCCGTTCCAGGCGCCGGACCGGGCGCAGGTTCTGAAGGCCCACCGCGAACTGCCGGCCCGGAGCATCCGCAAGTACGCCCCGAATGTGCCGGCGGAGCTCGACGACCTGCTGCAGCGGATGATGGCGAAGCGGCCGGAAGACCGGCCTCCCACGATGCAGGACGTCATCCGCGAGCTGAAGCACCTGAGCGAGCCGAGCGCAGTCGACTTCGACTTCGGCATCATCCTGAAAGCCCGCCGCAAGATTGCGGAGAAGAAGGGCTGGGAGCGGGGTTCGAGCCAGACGACCCGTTCGTCGGTCATGTCGCCGACCCGTTCGACGCAGCTGCTTGTCGGTTCGACCGTCTCGGAGCGCCCGGTCCGCCGGGTCCGGACGGAGCCGATGATGAACGAAGCGCCAACGACCCCGAACGCGGTGCAGATGATCGAGGCCCTTCAGAAGAAGGCTCGCGGTCACGCCCCGGTCCGGAAGAAGGCGGCCGGCTCGTCCGCCGTCTGGATCCTCGCCACGCTGGTGACGCTCGGCACCGCCATCGCTGCCATGGTCTGGCTCCTGCGCTAGGACTGACGCGGCCGTGTTGACCGGGTGCGTAGTTACCCCGGTCCAGCGGGCCGCTGGCGGGTCCAGCACGCTGCTGGCCGCCGGAGGCCATGAGCGCTCGAGAACCATGGAATACGTTTCGCGTCCCATCGCGAACCGGGTGTGGCGGACCTCCTTCATCAGAACGCATCCCCTGCGATTCCCACGGTCTGGAGAGAGGGGCTCGCGATGCTGGTTTCCGGAATTGGGCGCCAGCCGTTGGCCACGGTGACCTGAATGGAAGCGCCTCCGGCGGGGCCAGCGACCCCGCTGGACCGGGATCGGGAGGCACGTCGGGTTGCGCAAACACCGCCTTTCCGCCCGGCACCCCTCTGGGGGCTGGATCTGGGGGCCGAACACGTTTTTGAAACAGCTTCTACCGGGCGTGATGCCCGGCCGCTACAGGTTCGGCATCCCCTCAATCTCAATGTGCCCCGAGTCAATCAGCAGCGAAGCCTCCTTGCGGAGCGCCGTCAGCCGCTTGGCGAGATCGGGAGGCAGCTTCGAGGCGTCGAGCGGTTCGCAGGCCCGGACGGCGGCGTGCGGCCGCTTCTGGTGACGGAAGAGGATCTCGGCCGCTTCGATCCGGACCCGGTCGGCGTCAGCGGGGAACCGTTCGATGAACTCGAGGTGGACTTCGAGAGCTTCGCGGAGGTGGCCGGCGATCTGGAGCTGGCTGCCGAGGTTGATGACGTCGGTCTTGTAGGGGGCCCACTCCTGCGCGAAGTGCCGGGCGGCGGACCATTCGTCGTAGGCGGCGAACGGCTTGCCGTCGGCGAGGAGGGCGCGGAGCCGTTCAAGGTGTTTCACCTTGCGGCGGATCGGGTCGAGCGGCTTCTTCTTCTTCCGTTTCTTCCCTTCGCGGGTGAGCTGCTGCGTCGAACGCGCGAGGATGACCTCGCCGTCGATCGAGCGGACGTTGCGGCCCGCCATGACGGAGAACAGGTCCCAGTTCTCGCAGTCGACCCAGTTCTTCTTGAGGAACAGCCAGGCGATGCCGAAGCCGAGAGCCGCACCGGCGAGGTGCAGGAGTTCGCTGGTGACGCGGAATCCGAGGAAGACCGCGAGCCCCAGCTGGAGGACGATCATCAGGAGGGCGAAGGTCTGGATCGGGGCTTCCCAGAGGCCGGTCCGGAGGACCCAGGAGTAGCCGACCGTCATTTCGTTGCGGGGAGCCCAGACGAGGGCGATCGCCATCAGGCCGAAGATGGCCGACGACGCTCCGACCGAGACGCCGGGCGAAGCCCAGAGGAGGCAGACCTGCTCTGCCGCGGATTCCCCGATGGCGATCGTGGCGAAGATCCCGAGGAACGGGCCGGCCCCGACCTTCCCTTCGACGACGAGGCCGAAGGCCCACAGGAAGAACATGTTGAAGACGAGGTGGACGAAGGTTCCGTGGAGGAAGTTCGAAGTGAGCCACTGGACCGGATAGAGCCCGACGCCGTGCGTCAGGCCGTAGCGGCCGAGGACCTCATCGGGGGTGCCGAAGCCCCCCAGGCCCCAGATGAAGAACACGAGGACGTTGACGACGATCAGGCCGAGCGTCCCCCAGGGCCGGTAATAGATGGGAGCGTCGGTGCTGAGCGGAATCAGAAGCATCACGAACCGTCGAAACCTGGGGCGGCCCTGTCCGGTCTGGCGACAACGGTTCTCGCGAGGCGCCGGATCACTCCGCGGGAGCCGTTTTCTCCAAAGGCCGCCGCCTCTGTTCTCACTCCTCCCCGCGCCGCGGTCAAGGGGAGGAGGAGCGGGAGGTCAGGTCCGCCGGCTGCCGCGGGCCTCGAGCCAGGCGAGGTAGTCGCCGCTCTCGATCCGCTCGAACCGGTCGGGGGGACCGTTCAGGAGGTAGACCCCGGAACGAAGAGTTTCGCCCCCGGCGAGGGTGACGTCGATCGTTGCCTTGCGGTATTCGTGCGGCCGGGGATCGGTCGGGCTGCAGCCTTCGTAGGCATCGAGCTCGGCGAGACCGTCCTCGGCGGTCGCGGCTCCGAACTCGTAGAGGTCCCCTACGACGCGGGTCTCACCCGGGACGCTGAGCCCCGGGTAGCTGCCGAGGTTCACGAGGAGCCCATCGACGGTTCCCTCGCCGAGGTGGCGGGCGTGGGCAGCGAGGAATGTCGCCATCCGGTGCGGGTGGGCTCGCCGGAGGGTGCCGTAGACGAACACCCGCCGCGAGGCCGCGTCGCCCGCCGGGTCATGGTCCGCAGCCTCACCCGATGCACTCACCTGTCCGGACATCGCGTCCCTTCGTCTCCGCAGCCGAAGCTGCGGATCACTTCGTGTAGAACTTGATGCAGACCGGAGCGCCGACCTTCACCTTACTGCCGACGGGGCTGAGCTTACCGGTCTCGGCGTCGATCCGGAACGAGACGACATCGTCCGAGTCCTGGTTAGCGGCGAGCAGGTACTGGCCGGTCGGGTCGATGCCGAAGTTCCGCGGAATCTTTCCGTCGGTCGACTGATGGCCGATCGCCTTGAGGCTCCCGTCCTTCTGGTTGATCTCGAACATCGCGATCGAGTTGGGACCGCGGTTCGAGACGTACAGGAATTTGCCCGACGGATGGACCTGGACCTCTGCGGTCGAACTCCCCTGCCGGTCGGTCCCTTCGGGGACGGTGGTGATCGTCTGGAAGGCCGAGAGAGTCCCGATCTGCGGGTGGTACAGGAGGGCCGTCACCTGCAGCGACATCTCGAGGTTCGTGTAGGCAAACTTGCCGTTCGGGTGAAACGCGAAGTGCCGCGGGCCGCCGCCGGCGGGGGTGGAGGTCGAAGGGGGCTCGTTGGGGGTCAGGGTGCCGCGGTCGGCATCGAGCCGGTAGACGAGGAGCTTGTCGAGGCCGAGGTCGGCGGCGATGGCGAACTCGTTGGCGGCGTCGACGTTGATCGAGTGGCCGTGGGGGGCTTCCTGGCGTCCCTTGTCGACGCTCGAGCCCTTGTGCTGATGAAAACTCGAGACCGGCTTGAGCTTGCCGTCCTTCTCGATCGGCAGGCAGGCGACGCTGCCCCCGCCGTAGTTGGCGACGAGGACGCATTTGCCGCTCCGGTCGACGACGAGATGGCACGGCCCCGCGCCCCCCGAGGGCTGGCTGTTCAGTTCCTTGAGTTTGCCGGAGTCGGCGTCGATCGCGAAGGCGGTGACGCCGCCGACTTTCTTTTCGCCGATGTCGCTGACTTCACTGACCGCGTAGAGGTGGGTCTGGGTCGGGTCGAGGGCGACGAAGGAGGGGTTCCGAACTTCGGCGACGAGCCCCTTGTCGGTGAGCTGGCCGGTCTTGAGGTCGAGCTCGAGGAGGTAGATCCCCTTGCTGTCGCGCTGGGTGTAGGTGCCGACGTAGACCCGCATCGTGTCGCCTCCGAGGGAGAGAGCCGAGGTGGCCGCCAGGAACCAGGCGGAGCAGAGAGGGACGAGCCATCGGTGGAGACGCATCGCGATGTCACCTTCCAGAGAGCGGATGTCACGAGAACAGACTGGAAGCATTTGATTCGACGCCCGTCCCGTCAAGGATCGACCGGATCTCCCCGCCCCGACGACCGCCATCGGGAGCGGACGACTGCTCCGTAGCGGGGGGCGATGCGGTCGAGAAGCGAGGCAAGGCTTGCGACCTGCTCGTCGGTCAGATCATCGGAATCAAAGAATCCATGCCGAGTCAGACTCCGCCCCCAATCGTCGTAGCCATGATCGAGAAAGAGGAGAAATCGCTTTCTGTCGGCCACGATCTCGGCCGGAACTCCGCAGGACCGGAGGTCATCCCCATGCTGTGACAGAAAATCGTCCCACTTGTCTCGCCGCTGGCGAAAGGCCATTCGTGTCACCTTTCAGGGCACCCGACAAAAGGGGTGGGACCAGGCCACCACGTCCCAGGTTCGCGCCCGGCAACTCAGCCTTCGGCCGGATGCCGGATCTCCATGAAGCGGATGAGGTCGCCGTCGAACTGGTAGGCGTGCTGCACGATCACGTCGGCAACGGTTGTGCCGGCGAGGTCGCGGACGACTTGCCGGACATCGACGACGACTTCATCGTCCGCATGAGTAAAGCGGACTGGGGTGACAGTGGGGTCGATGAGTCCCCACTGCCGGGTCCAGTAGGCGCGGATTTCGTCGTGGCCGTGGACGTAGCCCCCTTCCATGCCGTTGGGCCAGTCGACGGTGGGGATCATCGTGGTGAGGGCCCGGTCGATGTCGCGGGCGTTGAAGGCGGCGTAGGCCGTGTTGAGGAGTCGTTCGCGGGAGGCGGCGAGATTCATGTCGATCCCCTTCGGCTTTCGATGTTCTACGGCCGCGATTGATCGCGGGAGAGGCCGTTCTACATCAGGCGGTGTGCAGAGCCCACCCAGCAGGCGAGAAGAAGCCTGTCCTCCCCAGCACCGTCCATTGGCGTCGCAGCCTCCCTTGCGCAACCCATCGTGCCACGCCGCCCCGGGTGCAGGGGCGGAGCTCCTGCCCGCCGGAGGCGCTTCCCTGTGGAACCCTGGAAAACGACCGACGTCCCCGCTGGGAACCAGCGTCGAGGGCCCCCTCCCTCATTCCCGCGGGGAGTGCAGTGCAGGCGTAGTGGAGAGAGGAGTCCTCGACGCCGAGCCGCGATCGGATGCCCGTTGTGTTCCACGGTTCCACGATAGAAGCGCCTCCGGCGGGGCCAGCAGCCTGCTGGACCGGCGTGGCCGTGGGCACGATGGGATTGAGCAAGCGACGTCGCGCCGGCCGGAACGGGGTTCGAGAACCTACGGGCGGACCTGACCACGCAGCCGCTGCAGCTCCGCCAGCGCCTGCTCCGGCGACAAACCCTCCAGCTCCAACCGACGCAACTCATCCACCACCGGATGCTCCTCCGGATTGAACAACACCAGCTGCTTCTGCTTCGAAGTCCGCTTCCGCTGCGGAATCGTCGTCTTCCCCGTCACATCCTGATGATCATTCTCCAGCTGGTGCAGAATCGTGTCCGCCCGGTCAATCACATGCCGCGGCACACCCGCCAGCCTGGCAACATGAATCCCGTAACTCCGGTCCGCCGCCCCCCGCACGATCTTGTGCAGGAACACCAGCTCCCCACCCCGCTCATGCACCGCCACGTTCCAGTTCACCGAGTTCGGCAACGAATCCGGAAGCGCCGTCAGCTCGTGGTAATGCGTCGCAAACAGCGTCCGGCACCGCAGCTCGTCATGGATGTACTCCGTGATCGCCCACGCCAGCGAGATCCCGTCGTACGTGCTCGTCCCCCGGCCGATCTCGTCGAGGATCACGAGACTCTGCTGCGTCGCCGCATTGAGAATCCGGGCCGCCTCGGTCATCTCGACCATGAACGTACTCTGCCCCCGGCCCAGCTCGTCACTCGCCCCGACCCGGGCGAAAATCCGGTCGGCAATCCCGATCGTCGCCCGGCTGGCCGGAACGAACGAACCCATCTGCGCCAGGATCGTCAGCAGCGCCGCTTGCCGGATGTAGGTACTCTTACCGGCCATGTTCGGGCCGGTGATCAGTTGAATGAACGGAGCGGCGGCAGCCCGAGCGCCGACGGCCGCAGGAGCCGCCGCCGCAATCCCGTCGCCAGAAGGAGGCGAAGCGGCGCCATCGGTCGGAAGGCCGAGGACAACATCGTTAGGAACGAACGCCCCCCGGCGAAACTTCTTGTCGAGGACCGGGTGGCGGCCTTCGCGGATGTCGAGGACCGGCTCGGTCGTGATCGTCGGGCGGACGTACCGCTGCTGGACCGCGAGGGTCGCCAGTGCAATCAGGACGTCGATCTGCGCGAGCGTCTCCGCCGTCTGCTGCAGGCGGCGGCACTCGGCGTTGACCCGGCTCCGAAGCTGCGTGAACAGCTCGTTCTCGAGGGCGATCCCCCGCTCTTCCGCCCGGAGGACCTTGTCCTCGTACTCCTTGAGCTCCGGCGTAATGAACCGTTCCTGGTTCTTGAGGGTCTGCTTCCGGACGTAGTCGGGGGGAATCTTGTCGAAGTGGCTCGCCGTGATCTCGAGGTAGTACCCGAAGACCTTGTTGAAGCCGACCTTGAGACTGTTGATCCCGGTCCGCTGGATCTCGCGGGCCTGATACTCGGCGATCCACTTCTTGCCCCCCCGGGCGAGATCGCGGAACTCGTCGAGAGCGGCGTTGTACCCGTCCCGGATCATCCCCCCTTCGCTCGTGATCAGCGGGGCCTCGTCGACGATCGCGGCGTCGATCTCGGCCCGCATTTCGGAGCAGAGGTCGAGCCGGGCTTCGAGGGTCTTGAGCAGGTCGGAATACCGCCCGACGAGCTTCGCCTTGAGCCGCGGCAGGAGCCCGAGCGTCCGGCCGAGGGCCGAGAGATCCCGGGGCGAAGCCCGGAGCGTCGCCACCCGGGCGCAGAGCCGCTGGAGGTCGTACGCCTGGAGAAGCTGTTCACGGAGGTCGCGGCAGAGACCCGCGTCGCAGGTCAGCTCTTCAACCGCATCGAGCCGACGGTTGATCGCGATCGGGTCGGTCAGCGGATTCGAGAGCCACTCGGCGAGGAGCCGGGCTCCCATGGCGGTCGCGGTCTCGTCGAGCGTCTCGAGCAGGCTCCCCCGACGGTCGTCGCCCCGGATCGTCCGAACCAGCTCCAAGCTGCGGCGGGTCGCTTCGTCGATGAGGAGGTTCGCCCCCCGGCGGTACGGGTCGAGCCGGACGATGTGCGCCGCGGAGGCCTTCTGCGTCTCCTGGACATAGTCGAGAAGAGCGCCTGCGGCGGTGATCCCGGCCGACTCGGGATCGATGTCGAACCCGTCGAGCGTCGCCGTCTGAAAGTGTTTGAGCAGCCGTTCGAGACAGGTCGCCTCGGAGAAACTCCAGGCCTGCCGGTAGCTGACAATCATCGGCGCCAGTTCGGCCAGCCGGACGACGGTCGGGTCCTCGCGAAGCGTGTTGACGACGAGGCACTCCGACGGCCGGAGCCGAGCGAGCTCATCGAGCAGAAGTGAGCCGAGGGCGGTCGGATCGGTGTCCTGCGGCGGCTCTCCCGCCGGGGCGGGCGCCCCCTTCCTGGTTCGGCGGGCCGGCAGCGTCAGCGGGACGATGTCGGTGCACTGGAAGAGCCCGGTCGAGAGCTCGAGCCAGGCGAGGCCGATCCCCCGCGGCGTCGGGTGGATCGCCGCGAGGTAGTTGTTTTCCTTGGGGTCGAGCAGCGCGTCGTCCGTGACCGTCCCGGGGGTGACGATCCGCGTCACTTCACGGCGGACCATCCCCTTGGCGGTCTTGGGGTCCTCGACCTGCTCGCAGATCGCCGCCTTGTGCCCGGCGGTGATGATCTTCTGGAGGTAGCCCTGGAGCGCGTGGTACGGAAACCCCGCCATCGGAACGGGGTTCGCCGATCCCTTGTCCCGGCTCGTGAGCGTCAGCCCCAGGACCCGCGCGGCGATCTCGGCGTCCTCGTAGAACAGCTCGTAGAAGTCCCCCATCCGGAAGAAGAGGATCGTCCCCGGCGTCTCGGCTTTGACCTCGAGATACCGCTGCATCATCGGCGTAACTTTCGCCGGATCGACCGTGGACATGAGCAAACGTGGGGACGGGCGCCTGGAATCGGGGTGGGCGGCGAGCGTGACTGGTTGCCGTCACAGATTCAAGTCGCCCGCTTCGCCCCGCGGGCCGAACACCAGAAACCGTTCCGGTTCACCGGCTCCGTCGCCCCCCTGCACCGCCATTAAGGCCAGGGAGTGGGGACGGTGCCGGCGAGGGCCTCGTCGATCGCCTTGGAGAAAGCTGCGTCGTCCCACTCCTTCCGGGCCAGGCGGGCGACCTCCTTCGCTTCCTCTTCCCGTTTGTTGACGACCAGCAGGGCGACCAGCGTCGTCACGTCATTCGTGAACTTCCGGTTCACGAAGTCGAGATGACCTGCACCGATCGCGGCGTTCTTCGCGGCGGCCTGACCAGCCAGACGCCCGGACTTCATCAGTTCAAAACTCTTCTCGGGTTCGAGATACTTGCCGCACAGCGTGTATGCCTTTGCACGGACGAGCGCGGGCTGCGCGAGGGAATAGATCGTCCCGGCCGCGTCTTCATCCTTCTCGTCGAGCGTCTCGAAGGTCTCGCGGGTGGCGGCCTGCTCGCCAAGGGTTCGATCGATGGCGGCCAGGTCCATGAAGGAGGTTCGGACTTCTTTCCCTTCGAGCACATTTCGCTTCGCCCCGTCGCGGAACTCGCGGAGCCGAGAGAGCGCCGGCGGATAGGACTTTCCGAGGGCGGCCCAGTCCGCCAGCGCGAACGACAACCGCACGCCGGCCATCGCGGGTTCGCGTTCGAGCGAATGCTCGAAGATCCAGATGTGCTTCGCGAGGGCGTCCTGAAAGCGTTTCTGCTTCGCGTCGTCCCGCGCCTCGCGGAGGATCGTCTTAGCTTTCGGATTGGCCGGGGGCGTCCACTGCGCCGCGACGACCCCCGAACAGCCATCCACGACGAGGACCGCCGCCAACAGAACGCCGAATTTCATGATCCCACCCGCCCGACAAAGAGGAGAGAAACGACGGCCCGATGACCGACAACCGAGAGGAATCGTCTTCCTGTCTCCTTCCAGCGTCAAGCGGCCTCAGGAACGCGGGACCTTCCCCTCGAGCGCCTTCTCGATGGCCTTCGAGACGAATACGTCATTCCATTCGCCCCGGACGGTCTTGGCGATCTTCTCCGCCTCCTCGCGGCGATCGTTGAGTACCAGCAGCGCGATGAGCGTCCCGATCTTCTGCGTGAACATCTGCTTGGCGGAGGCGAGAGAAGAGGCTTGGGCGAATCCGGTCTGCATCTCCGAGAATTCCTTCAGACTCTCATACTGCTCCCGTGCGGAAGCCAGATCCTGCTCGGGCTCGAGAAACTTTCCGCAGAGCTTGTAGGCCTTGACCTTCACGAGCGCCGGCTGGGCGATGTCATAAACCCGCCGCGCCTCGTCCGGTTTCTTCTCGTCGAGCGCCGCGAAGACTTCGTGCGTGCTCGCATCGTCGCTCAGAGCCCGGTTGATCGCGGCCAGATCGTGGAACGAGTGGAAGACGTCCTTCCCGCCTTGAACGTCCTTCCCGGCCCGGTCGCGATACTCCTTCAGTTTGGCGAGCGCCGGCGGATACGCCTTCCCGAGTTCCTCCCAATCGGCCAGGGCGAACGACAGCCGGACGCCATAGAGAGCCTTCTCGTGTTCGAGCGCGTGATCGAAGAACCAGACGTGCTTGGCGAGCGCCACGTCGTACCGTCTGGCCTCCTTGTCGGCCCGCGCCTCATCGAGGATCGCATGGGGATCCGGCTTTTCCGGCGGCTTCCACTGCGCGGCGGCGGATCGACACACCATCATCGCCAGGAGCAGAAGAAGCAGTCTCATCGATCGGCCCTCACGCGAAACAACGGATCTCCCCCATCGCAGGGGTGAAGAGATCGTGCCCATGCCGACGATCGCCCGTCAAGGGCGATGGGCGGGGGCGTGGGGGTGGGACGAGGTGTTCGCGGTGGACGTTCGCCGGCGCGACGCTGCTGCTACTCGCGACAGATCCGGCACTCGCCCCGCAGGGGAGCGCGCTGAAAGATCAGCCCCGCCAGCCAGGAAACCCGTTCGCAGGGGACTTCGACCACCAGATGAATCCGGTCCTTCGGATGGGCCTGGCCGATCTCTCCGGCGGGATTGTCGTTGCCGGGGGCCGGTTCGATCGCGATCGAGAGCGTCGTGTCGTCCGGAGAGAGTCCCGTCGAGTCGACGAGAGATCCGCAGACCGCCGCTCGGACGGAGTCGTTGGTCGCTCCAGGCGCGGCCGCCAGCCGGGCGCCGACACGGGCGGAGTCATGAAGCGACTGAGTGATGCTCGCGGCCCGGCCGAGGGCCGTGAGACCGCCGACGACCGACAGGACCACGGGGAGGACCAGCGCGATTTCGACGAGTGCGACTCCGTAGCGTCCGTGCGGCGGCTGTGTCTCCGGCGGCATGCAGCGTTTCTCCCCAAAGCGTGGCCGCGCGGCAGCGGGCCGCACCCTCCTGGCGAGCCCGGCTCCGTCGGCCGTTCCGAGAGAACTCTACCACTCCCCTTCCCCCCTGTTGCCTTTTCGAAACACCGTCATCCCACGGAGGGGGGGATCGCTGGTAAACTGCGCGCGTCCGACCGACGCTGCCGGACGCACCGATTGTTCCGACCCTGACGAGCCCGCCATGAGCACCGGAAAGACGATCTTCAAGAAGATCCTCGACAAGGAAGTCCCCGCCAAGATCGTCTACGAGGACGACCGGGCGATGGCCTTCCACGACGTGAGCCCCAAGGCCCCGATCCACATCCTCGTGATCCCCCGCAAAGAGATCCGCTCCCTGGCCCAGGTCGAGCCGGAGGATGAGCCGCTGATCGGACATCTGTTCACGATCGTCCGGAAGCTGGCGGAGGAGTTTCAGCTCGCGAAAGGATTCCGTGTGGTGATCAATACCGGCCCGGACGGGGGGCAGACGGTGGACCACCTGCACCTGCACCTGCTCGGCCAGCGGGCGCTCGGCTGGCCGCCGGGGTGAGAAGCCATTTCAGAACTAGCCACAGAGATCACAGAGGACACCGAGAACACCAGAGCCGGCGAAGTGGCTCACGGGGGACGGCACAGCATCTCCTCACTCTGAGTCCTCTGTGCACTCTGTGGCAAAGCCATTTTGAAACAGCCTCTAACCGAGAGCCGCGACGAGGCTTATCGCGGTTGGCGATCCGGCTCGTTTGCCGTCGGCCACTCCACCGCTGGTGCCGGGGGGCCGGATGCGGCTACCGTGGCCTTGGGAGAGCGATGTCCCGGTTGATGCGATTCGGTCCCTGGGGACTTCGTCCTTGCGGTCGAGTGGCCGCCCCTGGGTAACCCACGGGCGTCTGGAAGTGCTGGCCGAACGCCGCGTGAGCGACTGTCCGCCCTGCGGACTTAAGCTCACGCCGGACAAGCCTGGCGGGGCATCGCTCCTCCCGTTTGAGTTCCGAGCGTTCTCAGGGAATGGGCCAGCCCGCGGGCTCTTCGGCCGCGTCCTACGGAGTCACGGGTGTTCGAGTCCGAGCCAAGCGACGAGGACTTTGCGGCGATCAGCAGCCTGCCGCTGGTGATTCGCGCGCTCGCCCGGACGCTCCTGAATTCGGCTCAGAGTGCCACGGAAGGGGAACCGGGTGAGGACGTCGCGGCCGCCACTCAAGCGGCGGCGAAGGTGTTGCGGGCTCCCGTGCGAAGAGGTCTGCGAAACCTCATCGAGAAGATTCTTCAGCGACCGGAGGTCCGGGCCGGTCAGGTCTCGGTGAAGGACGTCGAACGGCTCCTGAGCGTGAACGAGGCCTTGCTGACCTGGATCGACCAGGGGCGCGTCATCGATTCCTCGCAGGTCCCGCCGCCGCAGATGCGCCGCGGCGTCATCGCGACGTCTCAGCCGCTTGCGGTCCTGAATACGGTCGGCGATCTGCTGGAATGGCTTGGCCTGCGGCCGGAGGAGCTCGACTGGTTTCGGGCCGCCTGGCAGGCTGACGCCTCTCCGGAGAGAGCCGCGAAGCTCTCGCACTACCACTACGAGTGGATCCGAAAGCCGTCCGGCGGACTGCGGCTACTGGAAGCGCCGAAACGGCGACTGAAGGAAATCCAGCGGAAGATCCATGACGAGATCCTTCGCCACGCGGCGGTTCACGATGCCGCCCATGCCTATCGCGCGGGGCGGTCGATGGCGACGGGGCTCGCGCCGCATGTCAGCCAGGAGGTCGTGTGGCACCTCGACCTGTGCAGCTTCTTCTGGTCGATCGGCTCGGGACGGGTCCGGCGGCTGTTCCGCGGGCTCGGTTACCCGGAGAACGTGGCCGAAGCGCTGACCAGCCTCTGCACGACCCGCTGCCCGGAACCCGTCCTCGCAGGCGCGGCCCTGCCGGAGCTCGAACGTCAGCAGCTGCGCGGGAGGCACCTGCCGCAGGGAGCACCGACATCGCCCGCCCTCTCGAACCTGTGCGTCCACCGGCTCGACTGCCGGCTCTCGGCCCTGGCCAGGCGGTGGGGCGCCGTCTACACGCGGTATGCAGACGATCTCGTCTTCTCGGGGGACGCCCGGTTTCGGCGGGGGCTGCCGCGGTTTCGGACGGTGGTCCTCGCGATCCTGATCGACGAGGGGTTTCAGATCCGCCGCCGCAAGACGCGGGTCCTTCGCTCCGGCGAACAGCAGAAGGTCGGCGGGCTCGTGCTGAATGAGAAGCTGAACGTCCCGAAGCGGGAGTACGACGCCCTCCGGGCGACGCTCCACAACTGTTGTCGCCGCGGGCCTGGGCAAGAGAACCGCGACGGGCATCCGCACTTCCGGGAGCACCTGCTCGGACGGATCGGCTGGATCGAAGCCTTCTCGCCGGAGCGGGGCCGCAAGCTGCGGGAGCTGTTCGCCGCGATCACGTGGCCCACCGATGTGGACGCGGACTGAGCAGCGCGTGAGACAGGCTTCCTCGGCCTTCAGAGGACCCGCATCGCGATCAGGGTCTGGTCGTCGTTCGGGGGGGCTCCTTCGCTGTAGTCGGCGATGGCACTCCGGACGCGGGCGAGGCAGTCCTTCGGGCTCGCCGCGCCGCAGGCGAGGAGGGTCTGGTCGAGGCGGGTGGTTCCGAAGATCTCGCCACTGGAGCGGTCCGGCATCGCCTCGGTGATGCCGTCGGTGTAGAGGAGCAGCAGGTCGCCTGGTTCGAGCGGGACCGACGTCGCCTCGTACTCGGGCCCGGAGACCAGCCCGAGCGGCAGGCCGCCCGCCTCGTCGAGGGACAGCACGCGGTCCCCCCGGACGAGCCGGGGTGGGTTGTGGCCGGCGCACGAGTAGGTGAGGGTCCGTGCGGCGGGGTTGAGGATGGCGTAGAACGCGGTGACGAACGTGCCGTCGCGGGTGTAGGCGTCGGACAGGCGGTTGTTGAGGTACTCGAGGAGCGCCCCGGGGGGCGTGTGCGTGCCGGGCTGGGCGTGGGCGATGGCGTGCGTGATCGCCATCAGGACTGCCGCCGGGGTTCCGTGCCCCGAGACGTCGGCGATGAAGAGGCCCCACTCGCCGTTTTCGAGCGGGAAGTAGTCGTAGTAGTCGCCCCCGGCCTGGGAGCTGGTGTCGTAGTGGGCGGCGAGTTCGAAGCCGGGGATGTCGGGCATCCGCTCGGGGAGGAGCGACCGCTGGATCGTGCCGACGACTTCGAGTTCCCGGTCGAGCCGGGCGAGGGCGGCGCTCAACTGGTTGCGGAGGACGAGGTTCTGCGTCCCGCGGCCGAAGAGCCCCCCTTGCCAGTGCATCATCGGGATCATCTTCTGGTTGATCTCGACTCCGGCGGAGTAGAGCATCACCGAGGCGTTGAGCCCTTCGCCCCCGTCGTACTGCGGGAGGGCGACGGCCGTCTGGAATCCTTCGAGGTAGAACCGGCCGGGGTCGTCCGGGGCGAGGCGGCTGGGGAGGTCGTCGATGATGACCGGGCGATTGCCGTAGATGATTTCTCCCAGCAGGCCGCCGCGGAGTCGGGGGAGGCGATCGCGGTCGGTCCAGGGGTTGAAGTGTTCGGTGAAGCGGGAGGAGCGGGTGACGAGGTATTCGGGGGCTTCGACGTTCCGCCTCGACACGGCGACGTAGTCTTCGACGTTCACGAGTTCGCCGATGCCGTCCCAGTAGATCTCGACGAGTTTCTCGGGGTCGGTTACGCCGGAGATGGCCTTCATGGTCCGGTCGATGATCTCGAGTTCTTCCTGCCAGGTGCGGTTCGAGTTCAGCATGTTGCCGGGGGTTCTCGGGGCTGCTGGGCGTCCGCGGGTGACAGGACGCGGCCACTCGCGGAACGAGAACCTCATGGTACTGGGCGTGGTGGCGGCTGAAGAGGGTAGCGCCCCTCACCCGGGTCCAGCACGCTGCTGGCCCCGCCGGAGGCGCTTTCCTTGTGGAACCGGGGAAAACGACGGACGTCCCCTTTGGGCACCGACGTTGAGGACCCCCTCCTTCATCACCGCGGGGAGTGCAGAGCTAGCGTGATGGGAGAGGGAGACCCGCCACGTCCGTTCGCGATCGGACGTCCGTTGGGTGCCGTGGTTCCGCAACAGAAGCGCCTCCGGCGGGGCCAGCAGCGTGCTGGACCCGGGTGGCCGTGGGACGTTGGGTTTGAGCAGGGAACGTCGAGCCGGCCAGGACGGGATCTCCATTCAACCCATCGCCACCCCGCTCCTCCGGGACGCTGGGGCTAAAGGAACATGCCGCCTGAGGCTTCGAGACGCTGAGCATTGACCCAACGCCCCTCCTCCGAACACAGGAACGTCACCACGCCGCCGATGTCGTCCGGGACGCCCACCCGGCCGAGAGCAGTCGACTTCGTCAACATCTCCTTCACCCCCTCATGCCCCAAAGCATCCTTCGTGAAATCCGTCTCGATCGCACCAGGAGCAATGATGTTCGCCGAGATCTTTCGAGGGCCGAGCTCCTTCGCGAGGTATTTCACCAGGACCTCCAGCGCCCCCTTCATCGACGCATAGGCGGCGTAGCCGGGGATCGCGAACCGGGTCAGGCCGGTCGAGGTGCAGATGATCCGCCCCCCGTCGGCGATCAGCGGCGCGAGTTTCTGCGTCAGGAAGAACGTGCCGCGGAAATGCGTGTTCATCAGCAGATCGAACGCCTCCTCGGTCACCTCCGCGAACGGCTGGGCGAGGTCGATGCCGGCGTTGTTGATCAGGAAATCGAACGACGCCCGCTGCCACTTCTCCTCGAGCGTCCCCTTCAGTTCGTCCCGGAAGCGGGCGAAACCGGAGGTCTCCGCCACGTCGAGCTGGAGGAGCGCCGTCTTGCGGCCGAGGGCCTCGATCTCGCGGACGACCGCTTCCCCTTCCCCCTTGCCGGAACGGTAAGTCAGGACAACATCCGCCCCGTTCCTCGCAAGCTGGAGCGCCGTATTGCGGCCGAGCCCGCGGCTTCCGCCGGTCACCAGTGCAATCTTGTGTTCGAGGCCGTGCATCACCCGTTCTCCAGAAGAGTTCCGCCGCGACTGGCCGCCGCGGCTTTTACCGTTACGATGCGTAAACAATATCTGTCGGCAGCATCAGGTCAATTACAAAAACGTACCGTCAAGATAAATTCGTGCCCGCGGCGGGCGGGTGACGGCCACGAGGGGAGCGAAGGATGACCGAAGGACGAACGCGGGGACGGCCCCGGAGCGACGCGGCGGTCTCGCATGACACGATCCTCGATACCGTCCGGGCGATCCTCGAAGAGAAGTCGCTGAAGGAGCTGACGATCGAGGAGGTCGCCCGCCGGGCCGGCGTCGGGAAGCCGACGATCTACAAGTGGTGGCCATCGAAGGCGGCCCTCGTGATGGACATGTTCGAGGAACGGATCGCGATCCAGTTCGCCGTCCCCAAGGCCCGGACCGCCGAAGAGGCGATCCGCGGACAGGTGACCGAGGTGATCCGGCTGGCGGGGGGCTTCTTCGGGAAGGTCGCCTCGGAGATCATCGCCGAGGGACAGAGCGACCCGGTGGTCCTCGAGGAGTACCGGGAGCGGTACATGAGCAAGCGGCGCGCCTTCACCACCGAGTGGATCCGCAAGGCCCAGGAGAGCGGCGAGTTTTCCCGGGCCGTCGAGCCCGACCTCCTGATCGACCTGATCTATGGCCCGATCTACTACTGCCTGCTGATCCGGCACCGGAAACTCGACCTGAAGTTCGGCAAGGAACTGGTGGACAAAGTGCTGTCGCTGGTCCGGAGGAAGCCGTCCTGAGAGGAAAACCCGCTGCCCTGGAGATGTCTCCCTTTAGAACTCCCTGTCCTCCGTGGCCAAAACAACGCCACAGGATGCCCACGTCGCGATGGCGGTTGCGGCGGCCCTCATGGGCCGAATCCATCGAGTGTAATCAGCTCATACGCCACGGCGTTCTCGAGCCAACAGTGCCTCTGATCTGCTTCACCGAAATTGATCCCGTCGATGAACGACGGGTCAAAGAACAGCGTCTGTCCGCAGATCAGTCTCAGTTCCATCGCGAGCAGGCAATCGTCTCGATCGACGTACAGGTCGATGGACGTGATCCGGTTGTCCGCAAACCGATTCGTCAAAACATACGCTCCTACGGAACTCCGACAGACCCGGTAGGCCTCCTCCAGTTCGCAGTCGACGTGAATCGCACTCACAATCGCCACGTTCAGATGAACGGCGTACTTCTCGCGGCTCAGCTCTACGAGTTGGCCGCCGACCTCCAGATACACACGCTCCAGCAGCGGAACGAAATCGGCAGGATCTTCCCCGAGATCCACGATGCCGCACAGGACAACATCGCTCAACGGTTGTCCCAGCAGCGTTCGAAGCAGGTCCTTCATGGAACTCTCGGCATCCCCTGTGGGATTCTTCAGGGGGGGTCCGTCCCTGCTCGGCGGATCAGGGCCACTATTCCCGCGTGATGAACTCGTCGGTGTTCATCAGCGTACGGGCGACGGCGCACCAGGCGGCTGAGGTGGCCTGGTCGGCACTGGCGGCGACGGGTTTCGGAGCGGCGAGCTTGGCGGCCTCGGCCTGCCCCGCGAAGTGCGTTCGCTGGCGGTCGAGGTAGGTCAGGAGCAGGCTCGTCTCGCTGGCGGTGGGCTCACGGGAGTAGCAGATCCGGAAGCCGAGCTGGAGACGGTCGCGGTCTCCGTTCGACGACGTCTCCGGGATCTCGGCCCAGAGCCGGGCGGCGAGCCCCTGCGCGAGCTCGATGAAGGCTTCATCGTTAGCGAGCGTCAGCGCCTGGAGCGGCGTGTTCGACCGGGGGCGGCGGGTGCAGACGCTCGAGAGGCTCGGAGCGTCGAACGTGGTGAACAGCGGATACGGGGCGCTCCGGATGAACTGCGTGTAGAGCGCCCGGCGGTACCGCTCTGCCCCCTTGCTCGTCTCCCACTTCTTCTTGGTCTGCGTGAAGGCGTAGACCCCCTCCGGCTGCGGCGGACGGACCGTGGGACCGCCGATCGCGCCGTTGAGGAGGCCGCTCGCCGTCAGGGCCGCGTCCCGGACCGTCTCCGCCTCGAAGCGGACCCGGTTCTGGTGCGCGAGCCACTGGTTGTTCGGGTCGCGGGTCTTCAGCTCCGGGCGGAACCGGGAGGACTGCCGGTATGTCGCCGAGCGGACGATGAGCCGGTGCAGGTCCTTCATCGACCAGCCTCCGTCGATGAACTGCCGGGCGAGCCAGTCGAGGAGCTCGGGGTGCGTGGGCGGGGTCCCCTGCATCCCGAAGTCGTTCTCGGTCTCGACGAGCCCGGTGCCGAAGTACCGCATCCAGACCCGGTTCACGGTGACCCGCGGCGTCAGCGGGTTGTCAGAGCGGACGAGCCACAGCGCGAGGTCGAGCCGCGTCGGCTGTCCCGCTGCCGCGTCGCTCGCGCGAAGCGGCGGCAGGACCGCGGGGGTGTTGGGGATGAGTTTGCCCGTTTCCTTGTCGGGGCTCAGAAAATCCCCCCGGACGTGGATGTAGGTATCGCGCGGCTTGGCCGCCTCGCGCATCACCATGATCGTGGTGAAGTTGGCCGGTTTGCGGGTGAGCCGCTCCGTCTCGCGGGTGGCGATCTGCTGATCGAGATCGAGCGTCTGGAAGCTGCTCCGGATCAGGTCGGTCTCCGCTTCCATCCGCTCGGCGGCGGGTTTGCGGATCGCGGCGACCGTCTTCTCCCAGGCCGCTTCATTCGGGAGGACCTCCGGAACCGAGTCGGTGACGGTGAGCTGGAAGCGGCCGATGAGGTAGCCGGCGTTCACGTCGTGCCGGAGCTTGATGGTCATCTTGGAGGCGGGCATCGGGATCGGCTCGGCGAAGATGAACCACGCCTCGTGACGCCCCTTCCCCCCCTGCCCCATTTCGAGGGCCCAGCCGGTCTTGCGGTCTTCGTCGATCGCCGCCGTGGCGGGGTAGTCCTTTTTCTCATGGTCGGCGATCGCATAGGCGACCGGCGTCCGCTTGCCGTCGATAACGACCTCGAACTCAGAGAGGATGAAGTTGCCGTTCTTCGCCGTCCCCGCGCCGCCATTCGGCAGCGTCTCGTGCGGGAAGACTTCGAGGCGGATCGCCGCCATCTTGGGGAGCTTGGTCGAGGCGAGGATCTCGTAGTTGTCGTTGGGGGCTCCGTCGATCCCGGCGAGGAACGTCCCGTCGGGCTGCGGAGCGAGCTTGCGGCCGCTTTCGGCAGTCCAGCGTTCGATCTCGAAGTAGGACCACTCGGGGGCCGCGGGAGGCTTTGCGGCGATCTCCTGTTCCCAGGCGGCCTGACGGGCGGCGGTCTGGGCCGTCAGGGCGTCCCGCTTGTCCATCCATTCGCGGGCCTGGGGGCTGATGAGCTGGTCGGGGCTGGTCGTGCCGAAGACTTCCCCCGGGAAGACGTCGATCGTTTCGCCGCGGTTGTTCGTGTCGGTCCCGTGGTTGAAGAACGCGAACAGCTCGAAGTATTCCTTGTGGCTGATCGGGTCGAACTTGTGGGAGTGGCACTGGGCGCAGCCGAGCGTGAGGCCGAGCCACACCGCGCCGGTCGTGTTGATGCGGTCGATCACGATCTCGTTGCGGAACTGCTCGGCGTCGGTCCCCCCCTCCTCGTTGATCATCGTGTTCCGGTGGAAGCCGGAGGCGATCTTCTGGAGCTTGGTGGGGTCGGGGAGCAGGTCCCCGGCGAGCTGCTCGATCGTGAACTGGTCGAACGGCATGTCGCGGTTGAGGGCGTCGATGACCCAGTCGCGGTAGGGCCACATCGTCCGTTCGCTGTCGATCGTGTAGCCGTTGGAGTCGGCGTAGCGGGCCTGGTCGAGCCAGTAGCGGCCCCACCGCTCGCCGTAGTGCGGATTCTCCAGCAGCCGCTCGACGAGCCGGTCGTAGGCATCGGGGCGGGCGTCCTGCTCGAATGCGGCGACCTCTTCGGGAGTCGGCAGGAGTCCCGTGAGGTCGAGGGTCAGGCGGCGGATCAGCGTGGCTCGGTCGGCTTCGTCCGAGGGGGCGATTCCTTGACGCTCAAGTTCGGCGAGGATGAAGCCGTCGATCTCGTTGCGGGCCCAGTCGGTCTGTTTGACAGCGGGGGGTTTGGGGTGACCGACGGGGAGGAAGGCCCAGTGTCCTTCGTAGACGGCTCCTTCGGCGATCCACTGTTCGAGGATTTTTTTCTGGGTCTCGCTGAGGACTTTGTGGGAGTGGGCGGGGGGCATCAATTCGTCCGGGTCGGACGAGCGGATGCGGCGGACGAGTTCGCTTTCCGTGATTGCGCCCGGCTTGACTGCCGGGGTGTCACCGGCGACGGCGCCGTCGCGGGTGTCGAGGCGGAGGCCGGCTTCGCGGGTCTTGGGGTCGGGTCCGTGGCAGTGGAAGCAGTTGTTGGAGAGGATCGGGCGGACGTCGCGGTTGTAGGAGACTTTTTCCGCGGCGCTAGCGAGACTGGACGTGACGCAGGCGAGTGCGAGGGTCAGCGTCGGGAGAAAGCGGAGGAGGCCGGGGGGACGAGGGGGCAGCATGCTGTCGAAGAACCTCTCGTCGGGCGGTCGGGGTCCGGCGTGGATGGGTTGTGGTTCCCGGTGAACGCTGCATTCTGCGGCAACCCGGCGTTCTACGTCCAGCGTCCCGTGTCGCGATCCAGACGCGCCGATAGCAATGGAGCGTCCACCAACCCGGGTCCAGCACGCTGCTGGCCCCGCCGGAGGCGCTTCCGTTGTGGAACCTTGGAAAACTAAGGACATCCGCTTTGAGGACCGGCGTTGAGGACTCCCTCCTTCATCACCGCGGGGAGTGCAGCGCCAGCGTGATTGGAGAGGGAGGCCCGCGATGCCGGTCTGCGAGTGAACGCCTGTTGTGTTCCCTGGTTCCACAGGAGAAGCGCCTCCGGCGGGCAGGAGCTCCGCCCCTGCACCCGGGTGGCCGTGGGGCGATGGGTTTGAGCGAGTGGAGTCGGGCCGGCCGGGACGGGGTTCGAGCTGTTGAGCCGAAGAGGACCTCTCACTGTCCCGGTTTGACCGCAATGCCGCCGTCGGGTACCTGTGAACCTCCGAAAGGCCACCCGCTCACCCATGCCCCTCCCCCTCAATCTCTGGCTCATCCACCCTGAACGCGACATGTGCGACGCGTTCCGCGAACGGTTCAGCGGACTCCCCAGCGTCACCATCCTCGAAAACCGCTATGAGCACCTGCCACCTCACGACTGCTTCGTCACCGCCGCCAACTCGTTCGGGATCATGACCGCAGGCATCGACGCCGCCGTCGTTCGCAAACACGGCGAAGAACTCATGCTGCGGATCCAGCACCGGATCCTCAACGAACACCTCGGTGAACAGCCGATCGGCACCTGCCTCATTGAGCCGACCGGAAACCCCGAGTTCCCCTACATCGGACATGCCCCGACGATGCGGGTCCCCAGCTCTATCGACGGGACCGACAAGGTCTACGCCGCCACCTGGGCCGCCCTCGTCGCCGTCTACCGGTTCAACGTCGAGAACGGCCACCCGATCCGGACCGTCGCCTTCCCCGCCATGGGGGCCGGCTTCGGCGGCGTCCCCTACAGCGAAGTCGCCCGCCAGATGGCCGCCGCCTATCGCCACTACCTCAGCCCGCCCCACCGGCTCGACTGGGATACGGTCATCGACCGACACAAGGCGATCAGCTACGACGGGACGAAGCAGGTCGTTCGCTGAGTCGTCGGGGAGTGACGCCACCTACTCCGCCGCCGGGGCCACCAGCGGACGCCGCTTCTCCTGCGCCCGCTCGCCCAAGTTCCCGTACCGGTGGTAGTCATACGACACACTCTGCTCACGCAGATACCACAACAACTCCACCCGCCCCACCCCCGACACCGGCACATCCGCCAGCCACGCCCCCGTGGCCGCCGTAATCGCCCGGAACTCCGGCGAAACCCGGTCCCGAGCCGCAAAGCGAATGCGAGGCCAGACGTTCCCTTCCAGATGCCTCGCGAACGCGGCGTCGGTTTCTTCGAAAATCTCGATCCCCGCCGCCCACGGATCGGTCCACTCATCCAGCCGCGCAGACCACTCGTCCGGACAGTCCGGATGAAAACAGGCGAGAACCCGAGCCCCCGTCACCCGCGCCGCAGCGACCCGGCACAGGATGTCCGCCAGCGTGTCCCGCGGCGTTATCCGGATGCAGACCTCGCGAAACGGAAGATAGCGGCGGACATTATCCTGGCCGATCAGTCGGAAATGATCGTGCTCCTTAGAAAACTCTTCGGTCCAGGCGGCGTCGTAGCTGGCGATCGCCGCGAGAACCGCGGAATCGTCCTGGCCAGACTCCCGCAGCGCGCTGTCGAGGACCGCGAGGTCGGGATTGCGGATCTGGCTTCCCTGCAGCGGATTCTTACGGACCACCTGACCGGGACGCTGGTCCTCGAAGTGCAGGAAGCTCGCGACATAGTTCGGCCCACCCGCCTTGAGGCCGGGACCGAAGCAGGACTTCCCCATCCCGCCGAACGGCTGCCGCAGGACGATCGCCCCCGTGGTGCCCCGGTTGATGTAGAGGTTGCCGGCCCGGACGCCCGCTTTCCACTGCGCAATCTCGCGGTCGTCGAGACTGTGGATCGCGCTCGTCAGCCCGTAGCCGGTCCGATTCACGAGGTCGATCGCCTCGCTGAGCTTCTCGAACCGCATCACCCCCAGGACCGGACCGAAGAACTCGGTGAGGTGCGTCGCCGAGCCGGGGGTGACGCCGTACTTCACCCCGGGGGACCAGAGGTTCGGGTTGTCGCCGATCGGATGCGGCATGACCGCCCAGGACTCCCCCGGCTCGAGCGTCTTGAGCCCCTCTTCGAGAACGCCCGACGGCGGCCGCAGCAGCGGCGCGACGCGGGCCGACAGGTCCCACGCGGAACCGACCGCCAGCGACTTCACGGCGTCGCAGAGCATCCGCTTGAACGCCGGGTCGTCGTAGACCTCGGCTTCGAGCAGCAGCAGCGACGTGGCCGAACACTTCTGGCCGCCGTGGCCGAAGGCGGACTGGACCACATGCTTGATCGCCAGCTCGCGGTCGGAGAGCGCGGTGATGATCGAGGCGTTCTTGCCGCCGGTCTCCGCGAAGAGTTTCAGATCGGGCTTGCGGGCGAGCATCCGGAGGGCGGTGTCGGTCCCGCCGGTGAGGATTACCGCCGCGACATCGGAGTGGCTGACGAGCCGGCTCCCCGCTCCACCGCCGGGGCACGGCAGGAACTGAAGGGCTCGCTTCGACACTCCCGCCCGCCAGAAGCACTGGCAGAGCTCCCACGCCACGAGGACCGTGTCGGACGCCGGTTTCAGAATGACCGTATTGCCCGCCGAGAGGGCCGCCGCGATCCCGCCACAGGGGATCGCGATCGGAAAATTCCACGGCGGGACGACCGCCACGACGCCGGCAGGGGTAGCAGTGACTCCTGGCAGCTCGAAGAACTCACGGGCGGTCGCGCGGTAGAACTCGACGAAGTCGATCGCCTCGGAGACTTCCGGGTCCCCTTCGCTCAGCAGCTTGCCGCCGTTGGCCATCGCCGCCCACAGCAGTTCGCCCCGGCTCCGGCGGAGTTCCTGCGCGACCCGGCCCAAGATCGCGTTCCGGTCGTCGACCGAGAGGCTCCGCCAGCCGTCGGGGTCCTGCTTCGCGCAGGCGACCGCGGCTTCGACATCCGCTTCGCTCGCAAGGGCGTAGCGGCAGAGCTCGAGGCCGGGACGGGAGGGATCGAGGCAGGCCTTCGTTTCGCGGTCGGTCACTTCCTGGCCGGCGAATGTCAGCGGGAGGGTCGTGGCGGCGAGTTCGGGGCGGACCTTCCGGACCAGCGACTCGGCCCACTGGCCGTTCTGCGGGAGGGACCAGTCGGTGTCGGGCTCGTTCTCGAACTCACGCCATGGGTGTTCGGGCTTCGGCGCGTCGAACCGCTCGGTCTGGCGGGTTTGGCCCCGCTGCGGCGTGGTGCGAACCGGAGTCTGGAACGCTTCGCGGAAGCCGGACTCGAGCATCTTCCAATCGTCGCTGCCGACCTTGAGGCGGAAGGCGTGGCCGAGAAAATTCTCGCTGCCGGTGTTCTCGTCGAGCCGGCGGATCAGGTAGCCGATGGCGTTGAGGAACTCTTCCTTGCGGCAGGCGGGGGCGTAGAGGAGGAGCTGCCGGGTCTGTTCGAGCAGCGCCCGCCGCTGGTGGTTCGCCATCCCCTCGAGCATCTCGAACTGGACGGCGTCTCCGGCTTTGACCTCGCCCGCGAGCATCAGGCCGTAGGCGACGTCGAACAGGTTGTGCGAGGCGATGCCGATCTGGACTGCCGTGAGCCGCTCGGGGCGGAGGGCGTACTGGAGCATCCGCTTGTAGTTGGCGTCGGTCTCCCGCTTGGTGAGGAACGGGGCCTGCGGCCAGTCGTGGAGCGAGGCGTCGACCCGCTCCATCTCCATGTTGGCCCCTTTGACGATCCGGATCGTGACCGGGGCTCCGCCGGCGGCGACCCGTTTCCGAGCCCACTCGGTGATCCGCTGCTGCATCGCGAACGAGTCGGGGATGTAGGCCTGCAGGGCGATCCCCGCCCGGACCTGCTCGAGGCCGGGGCGCGAGAGGGTCCGCATGAACGCCTCGGCTGTCAGGTGCAGGTCGCGGTACTCCTCCATGTCGAGGTACAGGAACTTGGAGACCTGCGTCCCGTCGCTCCGGCGGTAGAGGGCGTGGGCCGACGCGCGGTACAGGAGCTCCAGCCGCTCGCAGAGGATTTTGAGCGTATGCTCGCGGGCGATCGGGAGGATCTGGGAGTAGATCGTTGAGATCTTGACCGAGAGGACTTCGACCTCGGGGGACTGGAGGGCCTGGAGGTACTTGTTGAGCCGCTCGACCGCCTCCTCTTCTCCCATCAGCGCTTCGCCGAGGAAGTTGAGGTTCATCCGAACCCCTTCGCGGCGGCGGGCAGCGAGGTGTTCGTGCAGGAGGCCCGGCTCGGCGGGGAGGACGACGTTGGCGGTCTCGTGCTGGAGGTGAGCTTTGACGAGCGGGACCGTGACCGAGGGGAGCCAGCCGCCGAAGGTCTGAAACCCTTTCAGCAGGGCCTGGTCGAGGGGGCTGAAGAAGCGGGGGATTCCCTGGACGTCGAGGATGTGGGTGAACTGTTCGGCGGTCCGGGCGGCGGCGTGGCTGCGGAAGGCCTGGTCGGTGAGTTGGACGAGGGTCGCCTTGTCGTCGGGGTTCCGGAGCATCCGGTCGAGTTCCGCCTGCTGGCGGCGTTCGGCGGAGGTCTGGAGTTCCGTGGCCCGGAACTGGAGTTCTCCCGCGAGGACGACCGCGGCGTCGATCAGCCGCTCGGGCGGGGGAGCGTCGGGCGTCACGGGGACAGCAACAGCGGGGGCCGCGGAAGGGGTCATCGGAAACGATCCATCGGCAGAAGGGGGGCCCCGGCGCGTCGGGGAGACAGGTCGGGCTCTTCCCTATTATTTGCGGGCGTCGGCGAAGAGCGAAGTGCTGAAGTAGCGTTCGGCCCGGTCGCAGAGGAGCGTGACGACCCGTTTGCCGGGTCCGAGGCGGCGGGCGATCTCGAGAGCGGCGGCGACGTTGGCCCCGGACGAGGTGCCGACCAGGAGTCCGAATTCCCGCTGGAGGCGTTTGGTCATCGCCATGGCGGCGGGGCTGTCGACCTCGACGTGGTCGTCGATCGTAGCGGACTGCAGGAGCTGCGGTAGAAAGCCGTCGGCGATCCCTTCGATCATGTGGCAGCAGGGGGCTTCGCCGGCGAGGAGGGCCGCTTCGGCGGGTTCCATGGCGTAGATCTTCGCCGCGGGGTTCGCCGCCTTGATGGCGCGGCTGACGCCGGCGAGGGTACCGCCGGTGCCGTAGCCGGTGACGAAGGCGTCGACCTGGCCGTCCGTCTGGCGGAGGATTTCCTGGCCGGTGCCATGCTGGTGGTCTGCGACGTTGAGGGGGTTTTCGAACTGGCGGGGGAGGAAGTAGCGGGGGTCGGCGGCGGCCATCTCGCGGGACATGGAGATGCCGGTCTGGTACATGCCGCCGGTGTCAAACAGGATCAGTTCGGCGCCGGACTGGCGGATGATCTGGCGGCGTTCGACGCTGGCCCCCTGGGACATGAGGATGGTGACTTTGTAGCCCATCGCCGCGCCGAGCATGGAGAGGGCGATGCCGGTGTTGCCGCTGGAGCATTCGAGGATGATCGAGTCGGGCTTGAGGAGTCCGCGTTGTTCGGCGTCGACGAGGACCGTCTTGGCCAGTCGGTCTTTGATGGAGCCGCTGGGGTTGAGGAACTCGCACTTGGCGTAGATCGTGAGTCCTTCGTCCGTGAAGTGGAGGGGGACGAGGGGGGTGTTGCCGATGAGGGAGAGGACGGCGGCGGCGCGGGGCTGGCGGGGTTGGAAAGAATCTTCGGCGGACATGAGAGGTCTCGCGGACATTGTCTGAGCGAATTGTGCAGGATAATGGAATAAAAAGCCGCAATACAAGACGCGGTTGTGCGCAAACTCAGGCCGGCACAGCGTTCTTTGCACACCCCATCGTGCCACGGCGACCCGGGTGCAGGGGCGGCAGTCCGGTTAACTTTGGCTCAAACCCCGTCCCGGCCGGCACGACTCCGCCGACTCAATCCCATCGTGCCACGGCCACCCGGGTGCAGGGGCGGAGCTCCTGCCCGCCGGAGGCATTTCCGTTGTGGAACCATCGAAAGCAACGGGCATCCGATCGCGGCCCGGCGTTGAGGACTCCCCTCTCCACGACGCCCGCACCGCACTCCCCGCGCGAATGAGGGAGGGGGTCCTCGACGCGGGTCCCCAAAAGGAACGTCCAACATTTTCCGGGGTTCTACGGGGAAGCGCCTCCGGCGGGGCCAGCAGCGTGCTGGACCCGGGTGAGGGGTGGTGCCCGTTGCGCGGGGGGATCTGTCGTCCCTATGCGGGGTGGCCGCCGACTGGCGAATGCACCCGGTCCGACCCGGAAACGGGCGATCCGACGTTGACCAACGAAGACTCCCGACCGGAGAATGGCTGTCTCTGGTCCAGCCGACACGAGGAGACCCGATGGCACCCCAGAAATGGACTGAAGGAGCGGGATACTACTGCAACGCCTGCTTCGGCAGTTTCCTCACTTCGGACGGGGCCCAGCCGAAAGCGTGCCCCCGCTGCGGGAGCCGCGGACTCTCCAAGACCTTCTCCACCCGGATGTGGCTGCTGCTGATTCTCAGCCCGTTTCTCGTGATCCTCCTGCTGCGGATGTGGATGTGGGGTGCGCTCCACCCGGGGCGATAACGAGGTCTACAGAACGGGCGTTCGCACACTCCACGGGCCTCTCCCGTTTCCCGGATTGTCCCCACCGCACCTGCGACTCAGCCGATCTCGGCGAGACTTCCGAAATCGCATCACTGTTTTCCGGTCCCCCGGCGTATGCCGATGCGGGCCGGTCGCTCGGCCCGTTTCCGCAGGCGGTTTCCGGGGCCGGGTCATGCCTTCCGTTCCAGGCGAGGAGTTCCTGATCGTAGGACTGATGGTCGGAGCGTCGTGCCTGGGCTACCACCTCTGGGCGGATCCGGGCTGGTCGGACATCGAGCTTCAGTCGCGGCACTTTCTCCAGCAGCTCCGATGGCAGGGGCACGGAGTGATTCCGGATGGGTCGTCCGATCTCGAAGTCTCTCCGGAACTGCGAACTCCCTCTGCGGCCGTGAGCACAGTCGAGCTGCTGGGCCGCGTTCCGGCGTCCATTCTGTCTTCATCGGGACAAGGCTCAGGAAGGCCACTCCTGAGCCGCTGAACCGGACCGCCGCAGTCACTCCGCGGAGCTCGGGTTGTCGTCCGTGACCTGGCGAAGGCCGGTCACACGGTCGCCGGAGGCGTTCTTCCCCTCGAGCGTATTGCCGTCGATCGTGAACCGAATCGTCCGACCTTTGGCGAAGGCGAGCCGATACTCTCCTCCCGACTCCTGAACCCACATGCCGCGGTCGGGGTTCTCCGGCGGAAGAGGCATCTTTCGCCTGCGGAGCTCGGCGAGCGTGGCCGGGGGGAAGGTCGTGAGGACCGTTCCGTCGGGGCGGTACTCGATATGGAGGATCACCCCCAGGTCCGCGCCGGTCCGAACGATCCACTTGCCGAGGACGGGGTTCGGCGGGCTTGCCGAGTCGAGGATCCCATCGGAACTGGACGGCGTTTCCCGCAAGGCAACCGTGGCGTCCCGGGCGGCGCTGACCCCCAGGAAGCGATCGCCATTGACCGTGAACTGGATCGTGATGCCGTTGCCATGCGTGAGCCGGTACTCGGTTCCTCCGTCACGCACCCAGCGGCCCTCATCGCGCGGCGCCGGGGTGGGAAGTTTTCGCTTTCGCATTTCGACGAGCGTCTCCGGCAGAGCGATCGTCTCCGTCGTTCCGTCGGAACGAAAATCCGTGATGAACAGGAAGCGGAGCTCGGGGCCCCCCCGGACGCGCCAGCGGCCGATGAGCGGATCGGGCGCCGCCGCCGCCCCGACAGGGGGCGCGGCCTCCGGATTCTCGCGCTCCTTCGGAGTGATGGCCGCGGGACCGGCCGACGCAGCGACGGCGGCGGCCGGGACCGGAGCTGGCTCGGGGGGAGGAGAGCGGCGGAACGGATTGGCGATGGCGAGGGTCAACAGCAGGAGGCCGGCAACGGCCATGGCTGCGATCGTCTTCCCCCGGCCTGGTCTCCGTTCCCCGGTCGCCGACTCGTCCGAGACCCCGCTGCGGGGTGCGACTGGTGCTGCGTCGCGCGGCCTGGAGTCCTGGATCTGCCGCGCGAGGGTAGCCCGGACCTCTTTGGCACTGGCGGTCCGCTCGGCCGGTTCCTTCGCGAGGAGGCGGGTGATCAGTTCCACCAGTGGGGCCGGGGCTTCCGGGATGATCTCCCGGATCGGACGGGGCGGCTCCTCAACGACCCGCTTCATCACCGCGAGCGCCGTGGCCGCCCGGAACGGGGGCCGCCCCGTGCACATCACGTACAGGACGCTCCCGAAACTGAACAGGTCGGACCGCATGTCGACCGACCGCCCCTGGGCCTGCTCGGGAGACATGTAGAGCGGAGTCCCCGCGACCGCGCCGCTTTGCGTCAGACTGGCGTCGTCGACCGAACGGGCGAGGCCGAAGTCCGTGATCTTGACCCGGCCGCTCCCCCGCTCGATCAGGATGTTGGCCGGCTTGATGTCCCGGTGGATCAGGTCCTTCTGGTGCGCTGCCTCCAGCCCCCGGGCGATCTGCAGACCGGTCGACAGGATCTCCCGGGGATCGAGCGGGCCGCTCTCGTCGAGTTTCCGCTGCAGCGTCGGACCGTCGACGTACTCCATCACGAGGAACGGGAGCGGGTCCTCCTCGACCGCGTAGATGTTGACCACGTTCTCGTGGCGGATCGCTGCCGTTGCGCGGGCTTCACGGAGGAACCGTTTGCGGGCCGGCGACGTCGCCGCGAGCGCGGGGGCCATCACCTTGATCGCGACGATCCGGTGCAGACGTTCGTCGAACGCCTTGAGAACCACTCCGCAGCCCCCCCGCCCCAGGACCTCCCGGACCTCATAGTGCTGGAGCCGGCCGAGCGAGCCCGGCGTCTCGGACCGCTGCAGGAACGAGAGGTCGATCCCGGATGGGCCGGACGGCAGGGGCGTGCCGATGTGGGTCGGGGCGGTCGCGGGAGAGTGCATCGCGGCCTGCTCTTCCATCTGCCGCAGGACCGGGACATCGAGAAACGGACCGGGGCGATCGTGGGCGTCGAGGAGTTCGTCGACCCGCCGCCGGAGGGCCGCGTCGCCGCCGCACGCGCGGGCGAGGAACTCGGCCCGCTCCCCCGCCGTCGAAAACTCCATTGCCTGGAGAAAGAGGTCGTATTCGGACATGCCCTCCTCCTGTCTCCCCTGCCCTGGGCCCGGCCCGCGCCCCCGAGGCCTGTAGCCGTGCGTCTCGCGTTCTCTGTCCGGTTACTTCTTCTTCGCCTGGCGGAGGCCGACGACCGGGTCCCCGCCGGCGTTCCGGCCGACGAACCGGTCGCCGTTGACGAGGATCTCCGCCGTGGCGCCGTTCGTGTTCGTGATCCGGTAGCCGCCCCCTTCGTTCCTGACCCACGTCCCCTTGGCGGGGTTGCTCTTGGGGGGCGGGAGTTTGCGTTTGCGGATCTCCACGAGCGTCTCGGGGGGAATGTGCGTCAGGGAGGTGCCGTCCGCCCGGAACTCGGTGTTGAGGATGATCGCCTTCTCCTTGCCGGCGACGATCCGCCAGTGGCCGAGCAGCGGCTCATCGCCATCCATCTTCCCCTTAGCCGGGGCCTTGCGGGCCGCTTCCGCTTCGTCGAGCCGCGCGAGCCAGCGGGTCACGTCCTCCCCCTGGGCCGCCGCTTCGTTCAGGAACTTACGGGCCCCCTTCGGATCGGGGGACTGGTCGAACGCCAGGAAGATCCCGAGCGTCAGGGGGGCGTTGTCGAGCGTGCTGAGCTTCGGCTCGACGAGCTGGAGCCACGTTCCCGAGGGGAGCGCGGCGATCGTCTTCTTCGATTCCCGCGCGGTCGCTTTGGACTTGAGGATCAGCCAGTCCTCCTTGGCGTCCTTGTCGTACAGGACGACGGCGTAGCCGACCTCGCCGACGCTGAGCTCCGCACCCGGCTTGAGCTCGGAAGCCTGCTCGCGGACGAGTTTCTCGAGGCTCTGGAGGCGGACGATCGCCCCCTTGTCTGATTCGATCAGCTTCGACTGGTACTGCAGGTCGGAGTCATCGGCCATCGACTCCAGGACCGCGATGGCGCTGCCGTACTCCCGCCGCCGCAGCAGGTCCGTCAGAGAGGACCAAGCCGCCTTGTAGGGGTCGGCCGGTTTCTCGTCCTCGGCCCGGACGGCCGGGGAGCCGGTCCCCCAGAGCATCAGGAGGCACAGGAGCGAGGAGAGCGACCAAGACCAGCTCCGGCTGGCGACTCTGAAACGTCCCGCGGAAGACCATCTGGATTCGAGGTTCTCGCACCGATGTTGGACTGCTGGCATGATTTCCGCCTACTTTCGCTGTCCCGCGATCGGCCCCGGCGCGCTGGACCACCCAGGTCCCGGTGGGGCACGTTCCCGCGGGATCAAGATACGGGTTGATCCCATCCTCTCACCAGTGCGTCAGGGACCCGCGAAGCTGGCCAGGAATTTTCAGATTTTCTCGTCGGCTCCCGCTCCCGCCCCTGCCCCTGCCCCCGCAGCCCCCTCCACCTCGCGGCGGAGCCAGGCCCGGGCGAAGGCCCACCCCCGCCCCGCCGTCCGGGGGGAAATGCCGAGCGATTCCGCCGCCTCGGGAAGTGTCAGGCCGCCGAAGTACAGGAGCTGCACGAGCCTGGCCTCCTGCGGACGGATCTGCTCCAGCCGCTCGAGCGCTTCATCCAGGGCCAGGAGTTCTTCCGCGGGTTCCGGGAGCGCCAGCGGCAGATCACCGTGGAGCTCCTGCCGGGCCGCCGCTCCCCCCCGTTTGAGACTCTGCTTGCGGCGGGCGTTCTCGATCAGGATCCGGCGGATCGCCTGGGCCGCCGCACCGAAGAAATGCCCGCGGCTGTTCCAGCCGGAGGGGTTCGCCCCGCCGACGAGCCGGGCGTAGGCCTCGTGGACCAGGGCGGTCGGCTGGAGCGTCTGGCCCGGCTGCTCCCGGGCGAGGTGGGAGGCGGCGAGTTTCCGCAGTTCGTCGTAGACCAGCGGCAGGAGGTCGGCGGAGTTCGCGCGGCGGGGGTCAGGCTGTTCGCTCTCGGTCATCACAGTGCTCGACACAGGCCGCTGGCAAGAAATGGCTGCACCAGACTCAACACCGGGCGCTGGGACGATCGGACGGTAACCGGTTCAGCTCCCTTTCGGCACGTCAGTAGCACTGCCACTTCACGGCCCAGTCGTTCTCGAATCCCGGATTCGTTCCCCGGCCGAAATACCCGGTTCCATTGTCGCCCCACATCCAGTTCCCCTTCTCTGTCGAGTCGATCTGAAACACGTACTCCGGCGCGGCCGCGTGTCGATTGCCGGGCGACCAGTAGATCTCCGACTGAATCAGCGAAGGCCACCCTCCCAGCTTCAGGCCCCTCGCGTTCGAGAAGTGATCGTAGTACGAGTCCGCGATTTCCTCGGGTAACTCGACCGCAACGTCGTCCCACATCGGGAAGTCCTCTTCGATCACCTGCGGTCTCATCGGGAACGAACCGATATGGCTCCCGCTGTCGCGACTGACCAGCGGGACCAGATCGTTGATTGACGAGTAAGTCCGCAGGCACCAGTTCGTTCCGTTTTCGGTCCCAACCGGCAACTCGTCCGGACCGATGAACAGAGTCAGGAATTCCGCGTCTTCGAGCTGCGGGGGACGAAACGGCAGCATCGCCAGGTTGATCTGACAGAGGGGGTGCATCAGTCGCCCGTGGGTCTCGGGCCACCTTTCGTCCTTCGCGCCCAGCAAGACCCGGCCGAACCACGAAACGTCCAAGTCGGCAGGGGGCCGAAATCCTCCGATCTCGAACACGATCGCCCGACGGCGAAGTTTCTGCTTGACGAGTTCGATCATGTCCATGGAAAGTCCTCGGCCCCCTGGTCGCGAATCTTGCGACGGGTCCGGTCGATGTCGTACCCGACACGCCGAAAGGTGATTTTGCCCGGGGTGAACAGGACGTAACAGGCGCGCGGGTCACCGTCGCGCGGCTGACCTACGGAGCCGACGTTGCAGATCTGCCGAGCCCCCGAGATCCGGAAACTCGCCTCCGAGTCCGTCGGAGGCGAAAACGTCCAACCGGAGCCGTCGCGCTGAAACAGGCCCGGCAGATGAGTCCGCCCGCAGAAGCAGAGCCCTTCGAAGCCGTACGCAAGCGATTCCATCTTCAAGGAGTTGTAGACGTCCTCGGGGAACAGAGAGTCGTACAGACGATTTCGCGGCGATCCGTGTACGAACAGGGCCTCAGGCGTCGTCACGCTCGTGGGAAGGGACGACAAAAACTCCGTGATGGCCGCACGGCGCGGGTGCTCCCGCAGCTGAGAACGGAATCGGAGGACCGTCTGCTTCGCTCCGAGCGCGGTCCATCCCGAGAGATCGTCGTCGGAGATCGCCGCGTCGTCGAACTGCCCCCGCGTGACGCAGTCCCAACACATCGCGTGGTTGATGCACGGGATCGGGTCGGGGCCGTAACCGACGAGGTCCCCCAGGCAGCAGATCTGATCGACCCGAAATGTCGCCGCGTCGGCGAGCACCGCTTCGAGCGCTTCAAGGTTTCCGTGGAGATCGCTGAGGATGGCAAGCATGTGCCGGACGCCCAGGTGGCCTGACGATATCCGTTCAGCGTAGCCAGCCCCCGCGGCCCGAGACAGCGTGCGTTTCGACGAGCCTCAACCGCATGCCGATTCTCAGGTGATGCCGAAGATCGTGAAGGTCACGGCGTCCGTCATCCCCTGACGCGTTTCCGGAACCAGGCGGCCGGAGATCTGGAATTCGACTTCGGTCCCGTCCGGCTTCCGGAGCGCGATGTCGACGCGGACTTCGAGCGGCTCGTGCCGACCGAGATTCTCCAGCACGGGGAAGACCGCCTTCCGCCCGCCCCCTTCGTCCCGGAAGCTGCAGAAAGCCTGGGGAACCGGGAGGTCTTCCTGCTCCCCGTTCTCCTGCAG
Organism: Vaucheria bursata; assembly: GCA_032358265.1. Taxonomy (NCBI): domain Eukaryota; class Xanthophyceae; order Vaucheriales; family Vaucheriaceae; genus Vaucheria; species Vaucheria bursata. Next base: position 34,074 of record JAULBW010066498.1, read on the forward strand.
CAGCACGACACGATTGACGAGAACCGTCTCGAGCCGGTTCTCGTCATCCCGAATCTCGAGCGTCACGAGAAACGGAGGCCCCTGATAGTCGACGTAGGCCACGAACGGAATCAGCAGAGGCTCGCGCCAGAAGGCATTCACCGCTCCGGAATTCTGGACGCGGAAATGGAAAAGGTGCTGCGAGTCGAGAAGGACAGGATCTTCCTTGACCGCAAACGAGCGGTTGTGAGCGACGGCGCATCCCGAAGCCCAGAGTCCCATGGCAGTCATCACGACGCGAAGGAGGATGCCCATGGCATGAAGTCGCAGGAGCCGGGACGCACGTCTCTGATGTCGTCCAGCGCTGAGCCGACATCCAGAGGGCCGAAGTCGTGTCGAGTCATCCCGAGGCGGTAACGGGCCGTCAAGACCGGACTGGCATCTCCCGGCTCTGAACCGGTCGGCATCTCCCGACGCGGAGGGCGATCGGCGAATTCTGCCGGCATCGGAGTCGAGCCCTCCGCACCGATCGGCCGCACGGGCCGGCGGCATTCTGCGAACCAAGCTCCGCCTTCAACCCCAGGTCGCTCCGTGCGGCGACCTGGGCCATCCCGCGATCAGTCGGTAATCAGGAACGAGCCGTTGTTGGCGACGTTGAGCAGCGGCAGGCCGTTGGAGTTCGCGCGGCCGAAGTAGAAGCAGAGGCCCGCGCCGAAGTTGTACTGCTCTTCCCCCGAACCTCTGGGACCGGACTTCGCACTGGGGGAGACGTAATTGACATTGGTGTAGAGCGACCAGTGTTCGCTGAGGGGCGCCTGGCCGAACATGCCGACCTGCCACTCCCCGATGTCCCCGCCGTTCATCTTCCCGATGTAGCCCGTGACGTTGGCCGCCCCGTAGGTCTTTTTCACATAGAGATTGATGTGATCCATCGCATGGATGGGCCGCCGCACGCCCGGGGCTCCGGCGACCGTGACCGCCGCGCGCTGTTCGTTCAGCCCGAACGCGCCCCACACGCCGACTTCGGTGGACTCGTTCAATGCGTAGCCGAACATGCCGCGAAGCTGGGTCAGGTCGAAGGCGTTCGTGTTCACGCCCCAGTCGTTCGCGTGGAAGTAGTCGAGCACGACGCCCCAGCTGATCCGGTCCACGTCATTGATCATGTCCCCCCGCTTGTAGAGGCCGGTCGTGATGAAGACCTGCGATTCCGCGGTGTTCTCCGACGGGACAAGCCTGAGGCGTCCTTTGGGATCGTAGACGCCGACGCTGGCGCCGAACTGGCCGCGGATCCCCCAGTCGTCGATCAGGCCGGCGCTGGTGTTGAAGCCGGTCACCAGTCCGGGGCTGCTGGTCAACGCGCCGGTGCCGCCGTTGATGTTCGTGATCCGTTCGCCGACCGACTTGTAGACGTCGGCCCCCACCCAGATGTACGTGTTCTCGAGCCAGCTCTCTTCCGAGCGGTCTTCCCAGACGTCGGCGGAGACCCCCCGGTAGATCTCCTCTTCAGCGACTTCGACTTCGGCCGATGCGGTTGTGACTTCAAAGGGATCGTATTCGGACTCGGCGCGCGACGTGTTGGACCAGGCGGGAAGCACAGCGCTCAACAAGACGGCTCCGAAGAACACTCGCATCGTCAATCTTTCTCATGGTGGTCTGCATGGGGTGTGACACCCACGCTCAGTGCTGTCCGCAGTGCACGAGGAGATCGGCCGTCGTCATCGCGATCCGTACTGCACCTGGCGATGGCCGCATAACCGGTATGCGCTAACGATCTGCCCCCCTTCCGCCGTTCCACAGCGGCACGATCTGCCGACGGAACTCCGCGGCCCGGATCCCTCAGCCACTCTGCGGCTCACGGCGGGCCGGATCGGCACGGGGTGGCGGCGATGGAGAGTAGGAGCTGGAGGCGTCTCTCCTGGCCCACGCAGCGGTATGCCGAGGCAGGGACGGGCACCCCGCCGCTTGCAGGTGACTTCCGCGGGTGGCACCATGACGCATCCTGTCTCTTTACGTTGCGCGGGGTTCCATGCCAACGAGCATTTTCATCTCACTGCCGGTCAAGGACGTGAAGAAGTCGACGGCGCTCTACGAAGCGATCGGTTTCCGGCGGAACCCGAAGTTCGACGGCGACGCGACATCCTGCGTAATTGTCAGCGACGCGATCTCCGTCATGCTGGCGTCGCATGAGCAGTTCCAGCAGATCTCGCCGAGGCCGATCGCGGACCCGACGAAAGGCTGTCAGGTCCTCCTCAGCCTCTCGCTCGACAGCCGGGAAGCTGTCGATGACATGGTGGCGAAGGCCATCGCCGCCGGCGGGTCGAAGGCCCATGAACCGGAGGACTACGGCTTCATGTACCAGCACGCGTTCTACGATCTCGATGGCCACGGCTGGGGACTGACGTGGTTCAACCCGAGTGCCGCCGAGTCCTGATTGAGCCCCCTGGTGGAACGGCCATGAAACGGGCGGTGATCTATTCCATCCTCTGGATCGTGTTCAGCCTGGGGCTGATGATCGGTGGGCTCTGGCTGCTCGATTTCTACCGCATTGGAGGGCCGATGACGGACGAGCGGGCCGCCCGATTCGGCCGGGCCGGCGGCTTCGTTGTGGTCCTGGGACTGCTTCCGATCTGGTGGGGTCACTACATGCGATTGCTGACACGGCTGAAAGCCGCTCGGGCCAAACCGAAGGGAGAGCCGAAGCGGAAGTCGCCCCCCCGCAAGTAGAAGACGGAAGGCTGGCCTGCGTTCATTGCGAACGCCACCTGCCATGTACGTCGCCGACTTCGAGTTGAGTCGCGTCATGAGGAGGACGGAGTTCCGAGTCGATGCTTTGTCACGCCTCGACCGACGGAGAGCGTCCCGAGAAACCCTTCTCGAGTCTGCGGAACACAGGCGGCAAAGGGGGCAACGTGGGCCACACGAGCCGCTCGTTCGGCAGCGCCTTCGCGACAACCTCGCCCCCCCCTGGCGATTCGGCTGACAAGCCCGCTCTTCCTCAGTCATGATGCCTGTTCTTCGCTCCGGGCCTCCGGGAGCGACGCCGGGGCCGGACCGAATCCCTGACTCGATTGTCCTGACGCGACCATGACTCAAGCCGAACTCGACCGTCTGCAGAAGGGGCTCAAGATCACGCTGCCGCAGGCGTATCGACAGCTGATGCTGGAGAAGGGAGACGCCTGGAAGAACCACGCGTGCTTCCTCGACGACTTCGCCCCGTTCTGGATCGATCCCCAGACGATTCAGGAGTCCAACATCGCCGAACGCCACAAGGGGAGCGGAACGGCCGAGGCGCTGCCCGGCTGGTGGAAGAAGTACGTCCTCATCGGAACGAACGGTGCCGGCGGCTTCTACGCCCTCCGTCTGGACGACGCGCCCGGCGTCTGGATCTTCGGCTCGGATGAGGACGAGGCCTTAGTTCGGGACAGTCTCCCGGAGTTCGCCCAGGAGATCCTCGACGAGTTCCTTGAGGAACAGGCGGAGGAGATCCGCCGCTGGAACACCATCCAGGACGAGTTCGCCGCCGAGATGGCGGAGATCGAGTCGGCCGGAGACGACAAGGCCAGGGAGTGGCTCACGGTCCGGTCCTCCTCCCCGCTGCTCAAGCTCTCGAATTCACTGGATCGAAGGATCACGCCTCGCAAGATGCGTCTGTTCGGGGTGGCATGCTGCCGCCGGTTGCCGGGGCTTCCTTTGGACAAGGACTGCCTGGCGGCCGTCGAGTTGGCGGAACAGGCTTCGAGCGATCCCGTTCCCGTCGAGCCCCTGGCGAGAATGCGGTCGCGGCTGGCGAAGAAGCGAGACAAGGTTCTCAAGAGCGATTCCGCCGACCCGAAACTGTGGCTGATCACGGCCGCACAGGATCTGCTTCAGTCGGACGAGCAGTATCTCGGCCTCGCCGCAAGCGACGAGTCCGGGTCGCTTCCGGACGTGGCGTCGCACGCCAACTCCGCGGCGTGCGGGACCGAGTTCGGCCCCCAGTCCGATCTTCTGCGGGAAGTGCTCGGCAACCCGTTCCTGCCCGCGAAGCTTCTTCCGGCCTGGAGAACGCCCGCCGTCGTGAAGCTCGCCCGGACCATTGTTGCCGGCAAGTCGTTCCACCAAATGCCCGAACTTGCGAACCTGCTCCGAAAGGCCGGATGCGACAGCACCCGCATCCTCGCCCACGCCAGCAGGGTGGAGGGCCACGTCCCCGGCTGCTGGCTCCTCGATCTCATCCTGGAGCAGGAGACGCTGATGCCGGCGGCCCCGTTCCAGTGGGATTTTCGATGGGAGAAGCATCCCCGGCTGGACGCAGAACAGATCCAGCGGCAACTCGAGACGCTCGGTGCCTCCGCGATCGGCGGCGGGGGGCGGATCACGGAGGCCCACCTGCTTCCGTTCGCAGAGTGGCTGGAGCAGAACGGAGAATCGGGCTGGGCCAGCTATGTCCGCGTTCGATGCCGACTCGACGGAAAGGTTCCCGGCAAGACCTATCCCGATCTGGTCGAAGAGCTCTTTGAATCCGCGGCACGGGCATCCCGAATCGGGCACGGCAGGTTCGACGACTTCTATTTTGGTTTCGGCGACAGGGCGAGCCGGGCCTGGTGGGAGGATCGAATGGACGGCCTGGAGGGGGGCGTTCCGTCTCAAGTCGACGCCGTCTCGCCCGGATCTGGTCCCGGGCCGGTCGAACGCCTCATGCGGTCGCTCGAGCAACTCGTCCAGCGAACGCCTGTCCGCGTCATCGATCTCGAAGGGAACTACGCGGCCGGGATCGCCGAGGTTCTCCGATCCCCCGGCGGACGCAAACTGCGGGGACTCGCCTTCAAGAATCGTCCCGAGGAGGGACAGGCCGGTCCCGTCATCACGTCCCTCGCCCGGTCTCCCCTCGCCGCCTCTCTCGAACGGCTCCTGATCGGCGACGGCCTCGCCTCCGATCACGACGCTCTCGCGCTCGCCGCGGCCCCCTTCCGGAAGCTCAAGCGGCTCGACCTTTCCGGCTATCACGGCGTCCGTTGCTCGTCGAAAGCGGCCCGCAAGCTCATGACCTCCGACTGGTTTCGGCGCCTGGAACAACTCTCGGCCGGATTCAGTGAGGAGTGCTGCGAGGTGGTCATGGCGAGCCTGGCAGCGATGCCGAAACTCCACTCGCTGATGCTCCGCAACTCACCGGACAAGCTCTTTCTCGCCTTGAAGCGGCCTTTTGAGCTGAAGGGGCTCCGTCGCCTCTGCCTCCACCGGATCCAGCTCGCTGGAGAACAGGGACAGGCGCTCGCGCGTCTGAAAGCCCCGAACCTGATCCAGCTCGACCTGAGGATCACGAAGGCCACGCCCCGGGACCTCGAAATCGTCGCCGGGTCACTCCTCGGGAAGAACCTCCGCATGCTCTCGCTGAGCTGGGCCGGATTGGACAAGGCCACCCTTGATGTTCTGTCTCGAAGCGGCTGCGCGAAGTCGCTGAGAGCCCTTCACCTGGACTGCGGCGACGGGGACCTCATCGGACGATTCCGATCCCTGTCGGAGACCGCTCTGGCCGATCCCGCGGCGTTTCCGTCATTGACGACGCTCAGCCTTCGCTTCCCTTACACCAGAGGGGCGAAACCGTGACGCTGCCGAGCTGCTGCGAAGAATGGCGATCCCCTCGCTCAAGTACCTCAGCCTGACCGGTTGCGAGGTGGGGGACGAAGGGGTCGACGCCCTGACTCAGAACCCCTGTTTCGCGGGGCTGACGCGGCTGGAGATCGACAACGGAGATGGCGAGAGCGCGTCCGCGGCCGCGGACCTCCTGACTCCCAAGGGGGCTCGCACGCTCTTCCGTTCCGAAGCGATGCGGAACCTGATCGAACTCACCCTGGAAGCGCCGCCGCTCGGCAAGTCGGTGGAACTGCTGCTGGATCGCTCGAATCTCCCGAACCTCAGCGAAGGCTGGATTCGCGGAAGCGATGCGTCGGAAGCTCTCCAGGCGAAGTTTCAATCGAGGCGGCCCGAAGTCTATGTGAGCTGAGAACTCCCCTCGGCTGGAGTTCGACTCGACTCTTCCGACTGGCAAACCACTTCTGACTCCAGCACCCAGATCGCCCGGAGCGGCCACCTGGGCCATCCTGCCTGAAGAACTTCCACGGAACGCGGATTTTAAATTGACAATCATCTATATAGACCACAATCTATTTACATGAAGCCACTCGATCAGGCGTTCGCTGCTCTTGCCGACCCGACCCGACGGGGAATTGTGGTGCATCTGGCCCGCGGCGAGGCCTCGGTGTCCGACCTCGTGGGCCGCTTCTCGCTGACGCAGCCGACGATCTCCTCGCACCTGAAGGTGCTGGAATCGGCGGGGCTGATCTCGCGCCGCCGGGTGGCCCAACTGCGGCCCTGCAAACTGGTGCCGGAACGACTGAAGGCCGTCACCGACTGGCTCGAGGAGGTCCGCGAGATCTGGGAAGGGAACTACAAGCGACTCGATGCGTTACTCGAAGAACTGAAGCAAGCCGAGAAACAGGAGCGAAAGAAATGAAGCCCGCGGAAGCAAGCCTGCCATCCGAGACCGAAGTGCTGGTCAAACGGAGCTTCGACGCTCCCGTCCACCTGGTCTGGCGGGCCTACATGGAGCCCGACCTGCTGCGTCGCTGGTGCACGGCCATGCCGGGCTGGTCGATGCCCGTCTGCGAGATGGACATGCGCGTCGGCGGCACGTATCGCTGGCGGTGGCGCAACGACGAGAACGGCCAGGAGTTCGGTTTCACCGGCGACGTTCTCGAGGTCGCTCCGCACTCGAAGATCGTGCATACCCAGCTCTTCGATGCGGGCACCCTGGGCGAGTCCATGGGGAATGAGCCCTCGATCATCACCGTAACATTCCACGAGGTCCACGGGATCACGAATGTCACGACCTCCATCCAGTACGCCTCGAAAGCCGACCGGGACGCGGCCTTCGCCACCGGTATGACCGACGGCATGGAGATGAGCTACCAGGTGCTCGACGGAATGCTGAAAGAGGCCGGGTGATCCGGCGGGAGAGGTCTTCCGCAGAACAAGCTCGCTCCTGCCGCTCGCGCCCCGGACGGGCGAGTACGACAACCCGGGCCGCCCGGTCCAGACCCGGCCACCTGGGCCACGTGGATTCAGGATCCTGCCTGGGCCTTCTCGAGCAGGTATTCGGCGCGCGCGATTCCGTCCGCCGTGCCGTAGCCTCCGAAGATCGAGGTCAGACAGCCTTCGAGACCGCAGGTGCAGCCTTCCTGAAAGGCCACTTCCCGCAGGCTGGCGAGCCAGTTTCCCTCAACGCCCAGCCGATGGCGGCAGTAGAAGGCGGAGGGGAGAGCCCATTGATGCCGGGCGTCTTTCGTGAGCACTCTCTCGTATGCCTTCAGAGCGTCGGCACACCGATCCTGCTCCAGGCAAAGGTCTCCGATCTCCAGAAAGCAGCTCAGGTCGCCGGGGTCGTGTTCGGCCCCCCTGGCGAACATCGCTTCGGCCCGCTTCAGATCGCCTCGTCATGGCGTCCGTTCTTGCTCAGCAGCATGGGACGCAGGAGATCGCGGCGGGGAAGGTTTCCGTACCGGGATTCGGCCTTCTCGAAATCGGCCAGCACTTTGTGCGCAAACTGCTTCTCCTCCTCCGAGAGCGACGAGAACGGTTCACGGATCTGGGTCGCGGACTGGAACGTCAGCCCCGAAACCTCGGCCGGGTTCACAAACAGCCTTCTGAGAAAACGGCCCACGGAAAACATGGTCTGTTGCGCCCTCCGGCCGGCCCCGACTCATGACGTCTGCTGGCCCGGGTCTCTCTGGGGATGAGCGGTCGCCCGGCGGACGAACCTCCTCGGCCATCGGCATACAAGTAGTTCAACACGGCGTCCCGGGCCACCCTCCCGCATGGGACCACTCGGCAACGCTCGCCCGGGTCTCCTCGTTGGTCCAGACCGGGCCACCCTGCCGCGACCGCCAGATCCGCCAGGTCCTTGTGCGACGGGATTCTTGAGTCCTTTTCCGACCTTTTGCGGACTTTGTCATCGCCGGCGGCCGGTTTGGGTGCATTGGCGGTCGGGTTTACCCGATGGTTAAAGAGGGAAAAGTCCGCATGCGCGGATCTTGTCAGCAGGGATTGCGCAGCTTGCCGGGCCTGTGGCCTCCACCAGAGAGGGGATGTTGAGCAATGGGCCGAACGACCGATCGCCGGACGAGGTTTCGGGCGGCCTGGAGCGCCCTCGTACTCGGAGGGGCGTCGGCCGCGAGCGTGCATGGGGCGGACTTCACGGTGAGCTCGTCGGGCGAGTTCGCCCAGGCGATTGTGGATATCAACGCCGATCCGACGGCCGACCATCGGATCATCCTGTCGCAGGATATTGCGCTCGCCGGGCAGCCCGGCCCCATCGCTCTGACCGGCGGGTCGCTGACGGTGGTCGGCAACAGCCATGAGATCAACGGTGGCGGCCAGTACCGGGCGTTCTTTGTCGAGAGTGGCGAAGTGGCACTCGAGAACCTGTCGATCGCCAATGGGCGGGCTCAAGGTGGCGCGGGTGGTAGCGGGGCCGGCGGGGGTCTGGGGGCCGGCGGGGCCGTGTTTGTGGATGCAGGGGGCTCGCTGCGGCTGAAGAACGTGAACTTCGCCGGGAATGCGGCCGTGGGAGGGACCGGCGGCGCCAGCGGCACCGGGGGGGGCGGCGGCGGGCTCGGCGGCAGCGGAGCCGGCGCCGGAGTGGCAGTCTGCGTGCCCG